>JAYMTF010001698.1:0-21816 GCA_036897485.1 Pelargonium nanum | reverse complement strand
TATATATATATATATATATATATATATTTCTCATTCCATTACCAGCTAGTTGTCACAGTGGTGATGAAGAATTGTGAGCCATTGGTGTCACGACCAGCATTGGCCATCGACAAAAGCCCTGCGCATGGAAAAGCAACAATGTTGTTCGCCACATAATGCTTGGCTTGAAAGAAAGTATTTAGTTACTTGAATAATGGGATCTCAAATCTACCTGGTCCGGTATGCTTTAATTTGAAATTTTCATCGGCAAACTTCTCACCATAAATTGATTCCCCACCCCTACCGTCACCAAGTGTAAAATCACCTCCCTGAAGCATAAAGCTGGGAATAACCCTGTGGAAAGCACTACCCTTGTAGTGGAGAGGTTTCCCACTCTTACCAATGCCTTTTTCACCTGAAATAATAGATAAAACCATATTTCATTCCGACCATATGAGGACCAAAGAGGAGACTTGGGAACTGTACTTTACCTGTGCAAAGTGCTCGGAAATTTTCTGCCAATAATAAGGTGCAAGTTAGTAATTCCATGATAACAAAATTTGATAGATGCAAATCATAATATTATATTGAAAAAACCAAACCTGCCGTTTTTGGAACAGCTTTCCCAAAGAGACCCATAATAATGCGACCTAAACACAAAGGTACATTATTCATAAGTATCAATGTAAAGACTTAACCCTATGGAAAGCATTTTTTAACCAAACATATTTTCTGGGGGAATATGTTTTCGTTCAAAAGAGAACCTAACAATACAAATATTACAATAGACAGATCAGAACATTCTAGAAGAGGAAGGTTTCAAAATATAATGCAGTAATACACTAACCAGCTGGCTTTCCTGCGATCTCTACATCGAAGTAAACTTTGTGGGTAATCTCTTTCAAATCACTTTCCGACTTCTTCGCCTGTAGGAAAACAGATAATAAGAAATAAAGAAAATGTATCCATTTAAATTTGTAACCTTAGATTCAGAATTTTTAGATTTTCTTCTCAAAAACTAAAATTTAATTATGATTAATATTGGTTAAAATTAAGATTAGAACTAGATGCCATAGCATGTAAACTATGATTCGCACAGCAAAACATCAATTCAAACCTCATAGGTCCCGTCAATATCAATTCTGTAAACAATCCAAACATGAATATAACCAAAGTTCACAATTGTTTCGTGTAGTCAACTTAGAATCCACAATGTCTAGTTACAGATAAAATTGCTTCTACAAAATTAGAGCAAAGACATCATTGTCTTTACATGACAGCACACAGTAACAATTAGTCATTTATACTAAATCTCAAGTGCAGCACATATTGCCACTTTCCACTTGATAGTTCTAGTTTATGACAGAATTGCATCAACTTACAGCTAAAGCTAAACGATCGGTGC
The DNA here is from genome assembly GCA_036897485.1 of Pelargonium nanum. Classification (NCBI taxonomy): domain Eukaryota; kingdom Viridiplantae; phylum Streptophyta; class Magnoliopsida; order Geraniales; family Geraniaceae; genus Pelargonium; species Pelargonium nanum. The sequence continues at coordinate 20,432 of JAYMTF010001698.1, read as the reverse complement.
TTTTATAGTTCACATGACAACACAATCAGCAACATACAACGCACGTACCAAACACTCTACTCAAAATTAGTCCAAATCACCATCAATCTCAAACGCAAACTTAATCATTCAGGATCCTATAGTAATACCTCATAGATCTCTGAAGAAATTTTGGCAAAATATTTGAGGGATCAAATCCGCTCGTAAACCACAAAAGATCTCATATTAACTGTACGCAACATTCCATTGCAGGAATCAAAACCAGAAGTAAACCCTAACCGATCTCATCAAATTAAATCGAACAAACGCATACTACGAATAGAGTAATCGATGAAGGAGCTAAAAATTAATTGCAAAATGAATTGAGTGACCAAACATTTCATGGATCGGAGCCAAAAAGTAAACCCTAGATCAAAAACAATGTTGGGACTAAGACAGGAATTGTTCAAAAATCGAGAGACAAACCTGTGCGAGAGTTCCGAAAATGACGAAGCTCAACAGAATCGCAGCGGGAATTAACTTTCTCGATGCCATTTTTCTCTCTTCCTCGAAATCAGCGTCTTCTTTGTGCACTGAACTGAATGTGTATTGAAGACTAGAGTATGGGCTATGGAATGGACGACTGTTTTCTTTGTGTGACGCAGAATGTCAAAACATAACCAATAGGAACATAACACGTGGTAAGTATTTTAGCGGACATTTTTGGGCTTTATAGCTAATCGCTTATTTATATGGGCCAATTTTGATATTGGGCCGTTCTTTTGGGTTAATGAATTTTAAATTAATAATTATCATTAAACCAACTTTTCCCATGAAATAAATTTACATATTGTTAACCATAATTTTTCATTATAATTTAAAAAATGAAGAAAAAAAAAAGGTTATCTTAAATAGATGTAAGAAAAAAAATTAAAAAATAACTATAATTTATAATTTTAAATAAAAAGTTATGATGATAGTAGAATCTAAAATTTTCAACTTTTGGTGCAATTTAATGCTGGCTAAGTTAGTTTGACCATTTATAATTTATCCAAAATGCCTTGAAAAATAATATTTGTGAGATAATTATATAATACAAAATTTAAACAATTTAAATCAGGAAGATAGAGTCATAGAGATATTTAAAATGAATTTTTTTAGTTGTCATTTAACCGACAAAAATGAAGTGTAACGCCTGTAAACTCGCACTAATAAATATCAGAAGCAGAACACAAGTCAATAGATTTGCATTTTAACCGGAAGGCCACTAACGCTGAATTGGGTCAAATCATCTGAAACCAAACCTTCTTCTTCTTCTCTACACTAATATCATTTGAACTACAAATCCAGAAACTCTAAAAATAAACAAAACCATATAAAGAATAAGCTCTGCAAATGCAAAAGAAAACAGTTCAGAGGTCTCGCTAATCCTCTAACACCAAGTAGCTGAAGCTCAATTCGGCCAAAATTGTAAATTTTTGACGGTGGGTTTATAGCAATGGGAATTTGGGCAAGAAGCTCTGGTCCGTCTCTCTCTAATCTCATTATCTGTCTCATTTCATTGACTATCATCTCTCTCACCGCCATTCTCCTCTACAAGGTACGTGTTTGTGTGTTTTTGCTATTTGCTCAACCAGTTTTTTGTTTTTTGTTCTGTTTTGTTTGGTAATTCGTTGGGGAATTTCGTCGAACAGGTGGACGACGTTGCGTCCCAGACCAGAACAGTGGTAGGGCACAACCTGGAACCGACGCCGTGGCACTTATTTCCGGCCAAGAACTTCGAAGAAGAGTCCCGACATTCCCGGAATTTCAAAATTGTCGGCTGCTCCTACCTCTCGTGCCGCTCCGGCGCCGACCCTTCTCCTGATCCTGAACAATATCGCCATTCTTTTAACCAACAAGCTCCGAAATGCCCTGCATTCTTCAGATGGATCCATCATGATCTCCATCCCTGGCATAAGACCAGGATTTCGAAGAATCATTTGGTGGAAGCCAAAAAATATGCTGCTTTTCGGGTTGTGATAGTTGGAGGGAAGCTTTATGTTGATTTGTATTACGATTGCGTGCAATCCCGAACCATGTTCACGGTGTGGAGTCTTTTGCAGCTCCTCCGGAGGTTCCCCGGAATGGTGCCTGATGTTGATATGATGTTTGATTGTATGGACAAGCCTACTGTTAGTCGGGCTGAGCACGAGGCGATGCCATTGCCGCTGTTTCGGTATTGCACCAATGCTGATCACTTTGACATTCCATTTCCCGATTGGTCGTTTTGGGGATGGTAAAGCATCTAACTTTCAACTCTATTTTGGGATCATGTGTTGACACCAAATATTATCTCTCTTTGTGATATAATTGTTGTAGAAATGTATTAGTTACTCAACTCTATATGTTTTGTTACATTGATTCAATTTGAAGCATATTCACTTTTGTAGTTTTGTTTCTGGTTACAACTTTATGGTTTCATTTGCACTAACAGGCCAGAGACAAATCTTGGACTTTGGGATGAGGAGTTCCAAGAAATTAAACAAGGTTCGCAAAAATTAAGATGGGAGCAGAAGACGCCGCTTGCATACTGGAAAGGAAATCCAGACGTTTCATCCCCCATTCGTATGGAGTTACTGCTATGTAATGACACCGAGCTGTGGGGAGCACGAATTATGCGTCAGGTATTTTCTATGTCACTGTTCAACATGAATTCATAATGTGATACACCTTTTGGTGAACCAATATGTTGTTCGACTTGTTTCATTCTCTGATTTGTTACAGAATTGGACGGCAGAAAAAAAATCTGGATTCGGGAAGTCAAAACTCTCAAACCAATGTACTTACCGGTGAGTACTCTTTCAGTGTCATCGTGTATATGCTTAGGAATCAGCTGATAACTTTGAATACATGGCATGATTTTTTTAAGTTTTCATTTGAGTAGCAGAAATCAACTTAGAGTGGTTTGTTTTTTAGAAGTTTTCTGTCATGGAAGATCAATGTTAACTGTTAAGTTTCACTTCAAGCTCCATTTTGTAGTTGTTTTGTTTCCTTTCAATGTTATATATAAGTTACCATTCGTTGGATTCCATATCTTCGTCAGTCATTGTAAGCTACATTTGACAAAACTGATCTATATGATAATTAGTCTCAGTTATGTTTTCAAAAAGAAAGCACTATTTGTTCTTTTGAGTAACGACAAGACTTTACAGTACTCATGGGACTTGGAGGGGTCTAGTATTCGGCGCCCAAGGGTAGAGTTTAAATATTCAAAGAAATGTTGATGTAGTTTGTTACACATTTCCTATTCATTGGATTAATGCATCAACTTTTAAGCTAAATATTTGTCTATTTTGTGCATGTCCATGTTAACTTGCAGGTATAAAATCTATGCTGAAGGCTATGCATGGTCTGTGAGCTTGAAATATATTATATCATGTGGCTGTGTCCCGTTAATAATAACACCACAGTACGAAGATTTCTTCAGCCGTGGTCTCACTCCTATGAAAAACTATTGGCCCGTTTCTTCCTTCAGTGTGTGTAGCTCTATAAAGTTCGCTGTTGATTGGGGTAATTCAAACCCAGAACAGGTACATATTGACCTGTATCATTATATCACTTTTGCTCTATAAATTTGCTATTGACTAGAATGATGGTATATAACCTTCACACTATACTAATTACGGAAACAACCATGTTATGCAAATACAATTACACCTTAGGAAATGAAACAATTTTGTTTGACATGCTATGGTAAACAAAATTTAACAATCTCATTTCAATCATATAGATATTGTAACCAACTACTTGCTGCGCTGATATTGGGTTCGTGCTTAATATGATTGTTTTGGTTGAACAGGCGGAGAGAATAGGACTCGGAGGACAGCGCTATATGGAGCATTTGAGCATGGAACGGGTATATGATTACATGTATCATCTCATTTCCGAGTATGCAAATCTGCTGGACTTCAAGCCGGAAGTACCATCTTCGGCTCAGGAAGTGTGTACAGAGTCCCTGCTCTGCTTTGCCGATTCAAAGCAGCGGAAATTTCTCGAAAGATCAGCCACCTCCCCTTCAAAAACTCCACCATGCTCCATCCAGACTGCTAACATGAACGCCTTCAATAACTGGATACGGAAGAAGCAGCTACTAATACAAAATGTGAGAGACATGGAGATTAGGAAAGCGGCGGAGATTCAAAAAGCCCTGGAGGAGCAAAAACGAGCAGAGGATCAGAAAGTGGCGCCGGAGGATCATAAAGTTGTGGAGGAACCGAAAGCCCCGGAAGATCAGAAAGGGGAAGAGATTCACATAAAGACTATAGCGCTGTAGAAATTCATTGTTACGCATACATTTTCATTAGCTTACTGTAACAATCAAAGCAAATTTGTGTACATCACCAGAAACTTTAAATTGATTATGAAAAAATCTCAGGTTTTCATTGGGAGCAACTTTATGAATGATAGTGATTGATTTTTAGCCGTTGGTGTTGATAACATGGATGATGAATGAGAGTGTGACAGAAGTGGCTGCAAATAAAATGCATTACTGTCTCTTTGTTTGTGTTCTATTTTTAGTAAATGATAAAAAAGAAAAGGCGGTTTCCGATGACGGAAGCGTGTGTGGGGGTGGCGAGCAAGTGGATTGGGCACAGACAAATAAGGTTTTTGTTTGTGTGATTCGTGTGGAAGACAACGGAGATCGGAAACTTGCGGCCTTCAATCTTAATTTGCGGTCTTATTTCCCGCCACATATTATTTTTCATAATACCATATATCTAAATCTTCACCTCCACTTGATTTTTCTTTTTCTTACTTTCCAAAAGCCAAAACGGAATATATTTACTGAACCAATAATTGTCGTTTGAAGAGCTGTTTTGTTGCTTCGATATTCTTTTTTTTTTTTCTAAATAATACGATATCGTTTTAAAACTATATTATTTCAATGATTTCAGATGAATAAATTCATAATTATATTATTGTTAAAGTCCAATTTGGATACCTAAGTAAATGGAGTTTAATATTGGACAATATATTCTCGTAACCATTTGATTGGACTTCTATGTTATAACGTCACATGTATTAAATTTATATACTTTTTTCATCACGTCATATGATTAGTGTATAATTTTTATTTCACATTTGTATATCACATACAAGTCTTGAAAAGATACATTGGAATTTGTATTGTTTTTGTTTGTTCAATTGCTTTAATATATTTTTATATCTTCTAATCGAATAAGTAATATAGAAACACATAACGCCACTCTTAATGCTATTAACATTTGCATGAGTTTCACAAATAAGATAAACAAATTCAAATTTATTGATTTAGTTACATATAAATTACGAATAATATTAATATTATGCTAAATTAGTTGTCATTTTAGTTTGTTACAACAACCCTACGTCAAATAAAAAAAATATTTTATTTAGAGTAAACGTTCATGATAATACCGTAATAGTATATCTGCTAATTGCATATACGAGTAATAAACAAGGAAAATGTAATATCAAATAAGAAAATCCTTTACCAAAATAATAATGGAGTAGGTACATGTAACTCAATTATGATACTTCAACTTTTTAAAACCACTAACAATTATTTTCAATTAATTACACTTTTCATCTTAGTCAAAAAAATTACACTTTTCATCATTATCTAAAACCTACTTTTTATAAAAGATTAATATATTGTAACTTTATATAGAACATAGAGAGCCACGTTGGGTCAAACAGTTAATGCGTTTTGAGTTTCTTTTGAGATCTCATAACATAGAACATAGATATAAAAAGTTATAAATAAATAAAAAGTTTCAACTTTGGGGCATAAATTAGTAAAATACAAGGTTTTTGACCCATATCAGTAAATTTGATTAGAGTGAAGATCATGAATAATTAAAAAATTAAATAAATAACATTTATAAATAATTAAGAATATAAAATGGAGGGTGAGAATCTGTGGCTGCGCTATGTAGATGTAGCCACTCGTGTTGTTATATATAATCTCATTCTCAGTCTTCTCTGCTATTCCAATCCCACCCTATCTCTCACTCTCTCTTCTGCTATCTCTCTGCGATTACTCATCAATTTCTCATCATTTTCTTCTCAATCTTCTTCCAAAAATGGCAGGAAGCGGAGTTGTCACCGTCTACGGCAATGGCGCAATCACCGAAACCACTAAGAAATCGCCGTTCTCCGTCAAGGTCGGCCTCGCCCAGATGCTCCGCGGTGGCGTCATCATGGACGTCGTCAACGCCGAGCAAGCCCGCATCGCCGAGGAGGCCGGCGCGTGCGCCGTCATGGCCCTGGAGCGCGTCCCCGCCGACATCCGCGCTCAGGGCGGCGTCGCCCGCATGAGCGACCCTCAGCTCATCAAGGAAATCAAGCAGGCCGTGACCATCCCCGTCATGGCCAAAGCCCGTATTGGCCACTTCGTCGAAGCCCAAATCCTCGAAGCGATCGGGATCGATTACGTCGACGAGAGCGAGGTCCTAACCCTCGCCGACGAAGACAACCACATCAACAAGCACAATTTCCGCATCCCCTTCGTCTGCGGCTGCCGCAACTTGGGCGAGGCTCTCCGCCGGATTCGCGAAGGCGCCGCCATGATCAGGACCAAAGGCGAGGCCGGCACCGGGAACATCATCGAGGCGGTGCGTCACGTGAGGTCGGTGATGGGCGATATCAGGGTGCTGAGGAACATGGACGACGATGAGGTTTTCACTTTCGCGAAGAAAATCGCCGCACCCTACGATCTGGTGATGCAGACCAAGCAGCTGGGCCGGCTTCCGGTCGTGCAATTCGCCGCCGGTGGGGTTGCGACTCCGGCGGACGCGGCGCTGATGATGCAATTGGGATGCGACGGCTTGTTTGTGGGTTCTGGAGTGTTCAAGAGTGGCGACCCTGCGAAGCGTGCGCGTGCAATTGTGCAGGCCGTGACGCATTACAGCGACCCCAACGTGCTTGCGGAGATCAGCTGCGGATTGGGCGAGGCTATGGTGGGGATCAATCTCAATGATGAGAAGGTGGAGAGGTACGCCAATCGATCTGAGTAGGGTTTGTTGGTGGTGGTTGATGTGGTTCAAAATCGTTGCTTTATAGTTCAGGTCCAGAATCTTAGCTTTTATTGTTATAATGCTTTTTCACTACCAGAAACTTCAGATTATTGGGTTTTATATGTGTTATTGCACAGGTTATATAGTCGGTTTCGAATTGAATTCTAGGAATGATCCTAATTTCCAGTGTGAACTCCTTATGTTTTGGATAATAAATGAATGGAAGCTTAGCAACAACTTGTTATAGTACATGACCAAATCATATGTTTGTTTTATGAAAGCCTTGATTTTGATGAATCCTGATTTGCTGAGTATATATGATCACTTGATCAGTTTGGGATGTGCTATTCGATATGATTGTGATGTGGCTATGCATTTTGTGGTCTGGAGTTGCCTGCAAGTTTTACTTTGATATTGTGTATGCCGATTGAACCAATATGGGGATTGCAGAAGTGGAGTTTAGATCCTGTGTTTGAGTAGCCTTTCATTGAGTTCTCGATTTTGTAAATGGAACAGAGCATCATATGGATTGTGGGATGTTTTTTAGTGCTTGTTTGTGTGATGGAGAGTGTGTAGATGTGCTGTTGATGAATGAGTTCCTGGGGTGACTTGCCTTTGAATAATGAAAACATTATCTCCTTCCTTCACAAATAAATTAGGAACTCATACTTATTGTATGAATTGGGCGGGTCTTTGTATCTTGTTTTTGTTAGTCATTGCGATGTTTAAAAGTTGTTGATGAGAAGCTCTTGTTTTTTTTTCCCCTTCATATTGAAATTAGCATGTTCGTGATGTTTGGAATCTGTTGCTACTACTTACTAGTTAATGAAAGTTTTGTCATTGAAGACTGACCGCGTCTGGATGTTTTTAGTTTCTAGAGTGGTAGTTTAGACTGTAGAGTGAGATTTGTTCCCTGTTATAGACTTATAGTTGCTATTTTCTATGTCTACGTAAAAGGTTAGTCACGGAAGTGGGGATGTCAAAGGTCAAGTATCTTTGAAGGTCGGGTTAAGGCTCATTTTGAGTTCAAGGTTGGGTATGGAACACGTTGCTTATGTTCACTTGCAGTGCAAATTGTGTGACACTGATAGCTGATTATTTAACCACTTCTAAATTGTGGATAAATATATGAGGTTCAAATTTAAGATTCTTTTGAGGTTGTCTCTTCTATTTGTTGTTATTTGGTCATAGATTCTGAGCTGTTTTCAGGTCAAAACTTCTTCAACTTTTTCCTCTTCTCCAACTTCGTTGTCCTCACAATTTTGCTTATCCATTGTTGTAGCTGGACAAGCCACGCTTGCATAGTTTGGTTTGATCCATCCAAAGTTGCCAGTAAAATATTAACTTTCTTCAGAAAATTAGGTTATGAATTGACTTCCATACATATCTGTTAGGTTCCAATTTGCTTTATCACAATGAAAACTCAATCTGATGCTCTTCCCAGCCCTCTTTTATTGAAGGCCTGAAATGGTTGGCTAAATCGATCAATTTTTCATAAATCTGACTGGTCAGTTTGTGAAAAAGGTCTCTGTCATTGGTTTTTGATTCCTCACTTGGATACGAATGGTGTATTTTCAGCAGTTCATTTACTAAATGAACTAATTACTCGACTAACAGGAAACAACTATGGCTGATACTTCGTGTTTATTGTGCTAAAGATAGTTTGTTTGTTGCATGACCCAACGCGAACACAATATGTTTAGTAATTGTGATGTATAATTCAACATGAAAAAGACCCAACGCGAACACAATATGTTTAGTAATTGTGATGTATAATTCAACATGAAAAAGAGACGATTATGATCACAAAACACGAATACAACATGTTTAACACAATATCTAAATAGGTTTGTGTTGACACGACACGATTGAAACAACCAAACACATTTGACATCACATTATTCAACATGTTTTGCATGACACGACCTAACATGGTTGACACATTAATTATATCATTAATGCATGCCGTATATCATTAGTATGTGTCAGTTGTGTGACAACACAACTAATTAATTGTGCGTGCTATTTTGAAGGCTAACACAAACACAACACAAATAAAAAAATGTGTCTAAATATGCTAATTTAATGTCGTGTGTCGTGTTACGACACAAATGACCCGGCTCTGGAATCAACAGTTCAACACATTCTAGGAACGGGGATCGATTCTTAAAAAGTAAATGGAATGGTGGGCGGCATTGGGCCATGTTGCAGGAGGCAGTAGCTTTTTGGGCTTTTATTATTCAACTTGATACTTAAGCCCAAATCCAACACGAAGCCCATTCTTATCCATTGAATTTTATTGTTGTTTTATTTTTCTCTGAGATTAGGTTTGATTTCATGGATGAATAAATGAATTGGACTTGGATATGTTGTATTCTCAGTTTTCTACTAAGGTGAGGATGCAGTGGGAGGTGGGGGAAGACATGGACAAGTGGAGGAGAGTAGTGATGAGTTAGGAAAAGCTTTAACGTTATTGTGGTCTTACCGGCTCGAATGGGTCCACATCCGTTGTGGTTGTATCTTGTATCATTCTAGATTAAAAACATAAATTACTAGAATTGTCATTGTTGTAGTTGTTGGTGGCAGTGATTGTATTGCTATTAAAATTTGGTTTATATCTCTGCCCGCACACACACAAAAATATAAAAAAAATCTAGGGTTGAATTGTGACTTTTGAGAGTTGGTTTTGAAAACCTAAGAAATAGAAGAATCAAAAAAATAATAAAAAATAGAGCAACTGAAAGGAGATACCGATGAACATATCATCGTCGAGAGTCCTAAATTAGAACCACCGAAAAGAACCATTAGAAGATGAAATCTTGAATTTCTAAAAATTTAATTTAGCAAATGACCTGACATATACTGCATACACTAGCATCTAAAACCTCATTAGCTGCCATAAACAATTAAACGCAACCTAATTGAAACAAATGTTGGAGCCACTTCCAATCTTCCTCCACTGCACTTGAATCATTTTCTTAGTTGTCAAAAATGTAACAAAACAAAAATATTAATTGTATGCGCTGTACGTACAACTTAACCCTTACCTAATATGAGAAATTAAGGAATTAGGTGCACCAATATTATATATAGTTGTCGGTAAACCATGTGAATTATGTTGTATGCTCTCTAAAATGAGACCTCGCTCCAATGAAGCCCCCTATTCATTCAAAAATGTTACAGTAATTTCGAGTAGTGTGTTGCCTCTAAAATACTGACATATGTGTGTTGGACTATTGGTGGAGCCGCGAAGTTGACTCGGGAGTCATTGAAATTGACACCGTCTGGGTCATAGGAACCTGATTCACTGCCAAACAAAGACTTTGGAGTCCGACCATATTCAAGTCTTTATATATAGAAAATACATGTATTTCCTCTTTCACATGTGATCAATATATTTATTCATTTTTAGATTTCAATCACCACATTAAATAAAGGGCCAACCAAACCGGAAAGAAGGAAGCAACATGCATGATTGATTATAGCAAATACCCACGTGCGCTTATATATATTTTTTACTCTTACGAAACAAACAAAACATATACAACTCTTCAATGACATACATACATGTGATCTTTGGTAAAATATTGCTAGTGGTCATTAAGAAAACAAAAAAACAGCACAATTAGAGTATAATTTATCTTCAAATTAATTAAGAATCTCATTCCAAACACATAAAATTAATGTCTTATACGTGTTTATCAACTCTTTACATGCATTATTGAACATTCAGTATTTATAAACAATAACAGTCCAGCGCTTTATGCAAAGTAGCTTTGTTTTATGGGACCATAAGATATAAATATTTTGCTGACAAGCAAAACCAAATGTGAAACCAATGATAAAGTAAAATAAAAATGGTAGTCCACTACCACTAAATTATGGTTATATATATACAATTAAAAAGAAGCATAAAATTAAAGAAAAGGTTGAGAGAGACTGAGATTCAATTCAATCATGTTGATTACTCATAAATCGTCGATGGCCCACAAATTGCCATTGTCTGATGCTTTAAAAGGCGGGAAGGCTATGGTTACAAATACAGGTTTCGGTCTCTGTACAGTTTGAAGAGTCACAGCTACTGATATTTAGTACTCAACTACCCATGGCCATGGCCATGCACGAAAGTATCTGTATATTTTAGAACCTACCGGAGAATCGGACTCGAAGGGTCTCCGTTTCGGAGAGATGGGGACTTATAGGATATGCGTGTGCTTTACGCGGAGGTTCCGGTCGACGGAGAAGGAGCCGCCGGCCGACGTCAAAGAGGCGTTTTTTAAGTATGCGGAGGGTGGGGCCCACATGACGGCGGAGCAATTGCGGCGCTTCTTGGTGGAGGTTCAGTCCGATGAGGGCGCCACTCTTGCCGGAGCCGAGAAGATCATTGACCAGACTCTGCAGAGGCGTAATCATATCGCCCATTTCAGGAGGCGCAGTCTCACTCTCGACGATTTCCACCGCTACCTCTTCTCCGGCGATCTCAATCCTCCGATCAGATCTCAGGTACTTTTTTTTACTGTTACTAGTCGTTTCAGTTGAAATTACAGAAATGTCGGCTGTTTTTAGTAATTTGGATTTAGGTTTTCCTGAAATATGATGCCAATTGAAGTGTGTTAAACTTTGAGTCTTGGTTTGGATTGAATCATCTAATGATATTTGGGGGGTTTTATTTGTCTCTGCCATTTGATTAAGTTTGATTTAGAATTGATCAATAAAGTTAGTGATGTGCCTATTTGACTCGGTCAAATTGTCGGTCATGAAGTTGGAAGTTTGAGACCTTGCTCCCAGGAATATTGGAGTCTGCACAACATTTGCACATTGTTAGAGGGGACTTGAGTGTGTGCTCGGGAATCCGACTCGAACCTAAGAATAAGAATCCACTGCGGGTCACTCCGAACCACACCTCGCTCTGGAGGATTTTAGAGAAATAAACTAGAGAGAATGTCTTTAAGTAAATTGTGGATTCTTCCTCTCCTCTTACCAAGGAGAAAGTGTTTATACTTGCAAACCAAACTCGCCACATGTCGTCGTGTGGTCGGTTGTTGGTGGTGTGGTGTCCACGCCGGGTGAGCTTGAGAGCTCTACATGCACTTTGTGTTTGATTTTCTTGGGTGTTGATGTGCCGCTTGGGTGCAGATGTGTCACTCGGGTGTCACATTTGTCATTCGTAGGGACAACTCCTGATTTTTCGGGTAGCTAGCATCAGTTAGGTTTATTTGTATTTCTAGCTAGTATTTCTTGAGTAACTGTTGTTCATAGTAGATCAAACCGTTGTTGCTTAAAACCAGCATATTCTACTTACAGGTTCACCAAGATATGACAGCTCCGATGTCCCATTATTTCATTTACACTGGTCACAATTCCTACTTGACGGGTAATCAGCTCAGCAGTGATTGCAGCGATGTCCCAATCATAAAGTCGTTGAAGAGAGGTGTGCGAGTAGTTGAGCTTGATATATGGCCGAATTCCACTAGAGATGACATTCATGTTCTCCATGGAAGGTATGCTACCCTCACCCCATATGTAAAATCATTGCCTATTTGCTTCACTCCCATGTCCACTAAACCAGAATGCTTAATTACACTTTGGATGAGATGGATGATTTCAGGTTAAACATGCTCCTTTAGTAAAAAATATGTTTCCAATTCGTGTGTGCTGCTCCAGTAGGTAAATTTATATATGCTCTGCCCAAAATTTATGTAAATAGGACTTCAATTTTATATATGCTCTGCCCATATAGATTATTGAATTGACTGAGCTAAGTACTTTAACTTGGAATGATCATATAATAAATGGTCTTGACATTGATGAGAGAATGAAAAAAAGGTAGTATATGACTATATGTTTGTTACTTTGTCTCTCTTGTTCTTCTTCCCTGCTTTCTGCATTTAACATCTTTTAATTGAAGCTTTTGTGGATTAATATCATTTCTTTTCATGGGGTATTTTATCTAAACTGTGCTTTAAATGTAGAACCCTAACACCTCCTGTGGAGCTCATTAAATGCTTGAGGTCCATTAAGGAGCATGCTTTTACTGCATCTCCTTACCCTCTCATAATAACCCTAGAAGACCATCTGAACAATGATCTCCGGGAAAAAGTAGCTCAGGTGACTTTCAATTATTGTTGCTTTCAATCATTTATGTAGCTAGCATTTCCTTTTGTTTATCACATATCTACTTGTTTTCAGATGATAACTCAAACATTTGGAGATATGCTGTTTTATCCTGATTCGGAATGTCTCAAAGAATTCCCTTCACCCGAAGATTTAAAGTACCAAATTATTATATCAACCAAGCCTCCAAAAGAATACCTTGAAGCTAAAAGTGACCAGGACAAGGGTAGTAACTCACTGAAGGGAAAGGATTCTTCCTCTGATGATGAGGTATGGGGAAAAGAGCCATCGGACCTTACAGACGATCTAGAGGACGAGAAGGTTTGGAGGAAATGAAATTCACATCTTGAGTTCATTTTTGTCAAGTAAATTATCTTCTTTTTAAGTGCATAGTTCAAGTTTTGCTCCATTGGCATGCAGAGCGACGATCTGAGTAGCCACAATCAGGATGATGAAAGCAATGATGGCTGTGATCAGGACTCGCAGCTGTTAGGAGCATCTGCTTATAAGCGTCTAATAGCTATTCAGGCTGGAACACGTAAGGGTGGGACAAAGAAGGCACTTGAAATTCAAAGTGATACAATCCGACGCCTTAGTTTGAATGAACAAGCTCTTGAAAAAGCTGTTGCATCTTATGGAACTGATGTTGTGAGGTACTTGGGAAGACAACTTTTCTATTTTCATTTAATGAATATGATTAAGATTAAGCTTTTTTATTGTAGTATGTTAAAGATGTCCGAAATGACTCGATCTAATCCTTGCAACTTCTCAGGTTTACCCAGAAGAACTTCTTGAGAATATTCCCCAAGGCTACTCGGTTTAACTCTTCCAATTACAAACCACACATTGGTTGGATGCATGGAGCTCAGATGGTTGCTTTCAATATGCAGGTATGGTTCACTGGTCTTTTCCATTCCAAATTGAAATGAAAATATCCTGCTTCAGAGTCTTATTTGTCTTTTCCACTTAAAAGCTTAAAAAACTTGTAGTTATGCATAAATTTATGCACCCCTCTAGTTGAATTAACATGACTGGTTTAATGGCAGGGCTATGGAAGGTCTCTTTGGTTGATTCATGGAATTTTTAAAGGCAATGGGGGGTGTGGCTACGTGAAAAAGCCTGATTTTCTGATGAACATGGAGTCAAATGGCGAAGTCTTTGACCCAAAAGCGAAAATGCCCGTGAAGAAAACATTAAAAGTGAGCATGCTGTTAATATTTTTCTTCCCTTCCTCCTTCCTGCCTCCCCTTATCCTTTTTCCCGATCGACTTATTCTGGTACTCAACAGGTCAAAGTGTATATGGGAGATGGATGGCACATAGATTTTAAAAAAACTCACTTCGATGCATACTCCCCGCCTGACTTTTTCACCAAGGTACCTAATTTGGTGTATTACAATATATCACAAGAGGAGTCAATTCACATACGTTAACCAAGTCAGTCTTGTAATGTAGGTTCGTATAGCAGGAGTGCCAGCAGATGAGATGAGGCATAAAACAAAGGTAAAAGAGGATGATTGGGCGCCTGTTTGGAACGAAGAGTTCACATTTCCTTTGACTGTTCCGGAACTAGCTTTGCTTCAAGTGGAAGTCCGCGAGTATAACATCACCGAGAAGAATGTTTTTGGTGGACAATCTTGCTTGCCTGTTTCTGAATTGAGGCCAGGAATCTATGCAGTCCCCCTCATGGACCGTAAGGGCGAGAAGTTTAGTTCTGTAAGGCTTCTTATGCGCTTTGAGTTTGTTTGAACTCATTTGTGTAATTGTGTATCTATTTTTGGTAAAGCTATCTCATGATTCCATGTCATGTCGTGGGTGTGTACTATATATTTTTGTCCTCCCTCGTTTTTATTGCCCCTGGCATATTTTTTGAACTTGGAACAGATTGGTTGATTCTTGATTGAACTTGTGTTCAGGTTCTATATATTGTATATGAAACAAAAGTGAGCCATAATCTATTATAGTTATTCTTCAGGATATGTCTGCACTCTCAAATATGCCGATTCTAGTTGGTTGTGGCTCATAGAGCATCATGTCCTAGTGGTAGGAAAACATACCAACACTGATATGGAACAAGAAAAGCAAATCTAACTGATATTGCTCTTTCTATAAAGTACTAGGTTCACTAATGAAGTTATTTCAGGATAGATCATGGGTTTGATAAGCAAAAATATTGCTTTTGTGGAAACAATAAAACAACTCCACTAAATACCATCCCATGAAAAAAAAGATGGATCTTAGTGGACAGCATTGTCCAAAACTTAGGCAACAGAACCTTTAAACATATGCACATTCAGTCACATACGGCACCATGGTTCGTCCTGCAACTTGGGCTAGTGTTCTTTTCTTTTCTTTACGCGGAAAAAAAGAACAGAGAGTGACCACTTGTGATTTTCACAAAAGAGTTAGGGAATGTGTACACTTTACAGTTCATGTTCCTTATGGTAAATGCATCAGGATTGATTCTCTCTTTCCTGTGACTCCATTCCCTCTATTTGTCCCTTGAAAAATTACCAAGTATCTGCAGGTTTCAGCCTCTGCGCATCTCTCTCCCTCTCTGTGCACAGCGCGGAGATAACAATGTCCAAGCCCAAGCACTCGCTGACGATTTCCAAACAGTCTTTCAAGGTCTGCTTCTGCTTCAGGAGGATATTCAAGCTCCGGGCTGTAGAGCCCCCAGAAGATGTCAAGTACCTTTTTAAAAGATACTCATCAGAAAATGGCACCATGTCTATTGATGACTTGCAGAGGTTCCTCATTGAGGTACAAAAGGAGCCAGACGCTACCAGAGAGGACGCGCTGGCCATTTATAACAGTGTCAAGCATCTCAAAATCTTGCACAGGAAGGGTCTCCATCTTGAAGCCTTCTTTCGCTATCTCCTTGGTGACCTCAATCCGCCTTTGCCATCTCGCGGGGTACATATTAGTATCACATTCACAACTATTGGTACTTTTTTGTTATAAATTATTACCCGGACTGATAATAGTTGTGCATCTTTGATCTGTCCTTCAGGTTCACCAAGACATGAATGCTCCTCTCGCTCACTATTTCTTATACACAGGCCACAACTCGTACTTGACAGGGAATCAGCTAAGCAGCGATAGCAGTGAAGAACCCATCATAAGGGCTCTTAAGAGAGGTGTAAGGGTAATTGAATTGGATTTATGGCCAAACAGTGCAAAAGATGATGTAGAAGTTTGTCATGGAGGGTATGATCCATTTTCTTGCTTTATTCTTGTAAATACAAGGCTTGCCTCTATGATCAAACCGATCTATTCAACATGTGACGCGATCATTTATGTTTTATTCAATCACATGAATGCAGGACACTGACATCTCCTGTGGAACTCATAAAATGTTTGTGCGCTATCAGAGACTATGCTTTTGTTGCTTCAGAGTATCCTGTTGTGATCACTTTTGAAGACCACCTGACTCCTGACCTTCAGGCTAAAGTGGCCAAGGTGTGTGTATTTATGTAAATGTGTAATGTATGCTAAAACTTTATCATGGCCTCTGGCTGATCATGGAGCTTTGGTTGTGCTTAGATGGTCACTAGAACATTTGGAGACATGCTGTATTGCCCTGATACAGAATTACAGGAATTCCCATCACCAGAATCCTTGAAGAAAATGATAATGATTTCCACTAAACCACCAAAAAAGTACCTCCAAAACCAAATCAGTGGGGAAAGAAAGAGCACGCCTCACGCGATAGACTCAGCTGATCATGACGAACTGTGGGCGAATCAGAAGGCACA
The DNA here is from genome assembly GCA_036897485.1 of Pelargonium nanum. NCBI lineage: Eukaryota > Viridiplantae > Streptophyta > Magnoliopsida > Geraniales > Geraniaceae > Pelargonium > Pelargonium nanum. The sequence continues at coordinate 3,563 of JAYMTF010001698.1, read as the reverse complement.
TGTGAGTAAAGAATCAGAAACTGATGATCAGGTGAGTGCATAATCTAAAGTTAAACAATTTTGTATTGAATTTTTGTTATGTTCCCATTTACTTGCATTCCACTGTACAGGATGATGAGTTGGAGGGTGATGTGGAGAATGCTGCTGCTCCTGAGTATAAACACTTAATAGCCATACACGCAGGAAAGCCGAAAGGTGGGATTGGAAATATGCTGAGGATTGATCCGAATAAAGTTAGGCGTCTTAGCCTGAGCGAGCAACAGCTCGAAGATGCTGTAGAAACACATGCCACTGATATTGTCAGGTTAGTAACTTCAAAACAAGTTCATGCATTGCTCATCACATATCTGATACAATACAATACAATTTTGGGTCCAGATTTACCCAAAAGAATCTGCTGAGGGTCTATCCGAAGGGTTTGCGCCTCGACTCTTCAAATTACAATCCTCTTCTGGGATGGATCCATGGTGCTCAAATGGTTGCCTTCAATATGCAGGTCAGTTATAGTCAAATTGTTATAGAGCATTTGCTTAAATTGATAATTTGATGAGATTGTGATCAATTCCAGGGACATGGGAAGTACCTGTGGATCATGCAAGGCATGTTCAGAGCCAATGGTGGGTGTGGTTATGTGAAGAAACCAGATTTTCTTTTACAGGAAGAGAATGGTGAGGTTTTTGACCCTAGAGCTTGGTTACCAATAAAAACAACTCTTAAGGTCAGTAAGTACTCAAGTAAGTTACTGTAATGAAGCTTATAATTGAGATTTGAGATCAGATGATAATGAATCAGAACTTAACAGGTAAATGTTTACATGGGGGAAGGTTGGCACTTGGATTTTAGGCCCACTCACTTCGATCTGTATTCGCCACCAGACTTCTATGCAAGAGTAAGCATAACATAACGTAACATAACATAACATCACGTAACGTAACGTTTTTGCATAATTGTGGATACATGTATATGCAGATTGGAATAGCAGGAGTGCGAGCTGATTCGGTAATGAAGGAAACGAGGGCAATAGAGGACGAGTGGATGCCAGTATGGAACAAGGAGTTCAAGTTCAAATTAAGGGTCCCGGAACTGGCATTGCTGAGGATTGAAGTTTTAGAGTATGACACAAGTCTTACGCCTGACTTTGGAGGCCAAACCTGTCTACCGGTGTCGGAGTTGAGCTCCGGCATCAGGGCAGTTCCTTTATACGACCAAAAGGGTGACAAGTACAGTTCGGTAAAGCTTCTTCTTGGTTTTGAATTTCTTAATTGATTACTGTATATACAGAACAAGAAGTTTAAACCAAGATGTCCAAATGTTTGGGATTGTTCAGTTGTTAAACGAGCCACTTTTCATGTGGCCCATTATATATGATATCTCATTTTTGATAAATTTAGGACAGTGAGGTCTACCGGTATCGAATATATATATAAATATGCATATACACAAGTTCTATGCATAAAAGTGAGGTCGATCTGACAAGCGTTGAATGGAAATTTGAATTTGGTTCAATTATGGAAAAAGTTCGGATCATTATCTTGGATTGGATAGAAAAATCGGATTTTTAATGCTGTACGAACAAATTTATCCTATTCAAAGCGATATAATCCGAAATTTTACATAAGAAGTCGGTCAAATTTGATACAAAATGTATGGAATCAAATTTGATATGCCATTATTGTGTTGTGGAATATGAGAATGGGAGGGGATGGACAAGACAAGAGGAGAAGAAGAAGCAAGGTTTGTGGAAAAAATGGAATTGAGTCAGTGATTTTAGTCTTCGTTCAACCACACAACACTAGACTTTTTCCTCCGATGGGACCTCACTTCCTTCTCCTAAATTCTTTCATTTTGCTGAACTTAGCAATGACGTCACATTTATCATTTTCACTCTATTTATCATTTTACATTACTATCTTTATCCTTCTAATAAATTGCTCTTTTTATATATACACAAAATGGAATTGTCACTATGGTCAAATTTTCTAAAATAGGAACATGTTACATTTTACACTATTGCTCTTTAAAATGTATTAACTTATCAGCTAAATTTATAAATGATTATTGAAGTATGTATTCATGCATCAAGTCTTGTAATACAACTTTTTTTGTTAATAACAAACTTTCAGATATTCAAACTAATCATCGTTATGAAAAATATATTTTACCGATTTTTGGTGAAAATAACAAAAAGAAAATAACGGAGAAGTTAACCCCAAATAACGACATAGATCATTTTAACTCAAAGTATCATAGTTTAGAATTTTAAATAACTGATTAAAGTATATGGTCTAAAAATAAATGTATATCAAAATAAAAAAGTTCTCCTAATTTGATTGTTTTTTTTTCTAATTAGTAGTAGGACAAACTATCAATATTTATCTTAAAGATAGATGTAAAAATTAAAATATTTATCGTAGACTCATAGTCATGTTGATTATTTAATTAGAAAAGTCTAATGTTTGATAGCATATCCTATGAAAAGGACAACATTTTTGTACACCATAAATTCCACCAGAAAATATAAATTAAAGTAAAATCAAAAGTGCTAAAAAGAGATCTGAGACGTCCATGCGCAATAGATTTTGGAGGACCCACATTGATCTAATTACGTGGACGGCAGAGATTCGCGTTCGAGGGAGTAGACAAGATATCGTCCGTCCTTTTCACGTGATTTATTATTGGAGAATCTGTCATCAATCAAACGCCTCTTTCCATTGCGAAAACGACACCCAAAAAATAGTAAAATGCTTCCGATTTCTCTGACCTTATTGCTTTGGGTTATTATCGTGGGTCCCATCCTCTCTCCATATTTGCAATCCGCTCTGTCGTTTGTTCCACCTGGTGGGGTCCATTTTTGAAACTATACCATTACCGTCCGTCTTTATCAATTTTGACACGTTCACAGTCTATTTAAACTTACTTTAATCATATGAAATCACAGCCGTTTGTTTACAGGAGGGTGCATCACTGTACGCCACATACGATACTTCCTCCTAAAAGTACAACTCCTTAAAGCTTGGTTCTTTTTTCTCTTCTCCGTGCGTATCCATTACCGATGATGCAGGTGCGGACCAAAGAGCGGATGAGTAAAATGGTTGGACTTCACATTCTAGCAAAATTTATTTTAAATTAAATCCAAAAAGATAAAGACAAATTAATGTTCTTATATTGTAATTAATTATTTGTTTGCATTTCTTCAAAATTTATTTATTTTATTTTTGTTAAAACTATTCAAATTTTACTTTGCATTGAATTGTTTAGACTGTTCAATAGTGATCATTGTTGATGTTTGCATAACTGGTCATGCTATAAAAATTAAGATGAGAAGCATAATTATATTTTTAATATATTACTTGAACAGTGAATAATCAAACACCTTTCTTAATATTTCTATTTATTTATCCAAAAATGTTCAAGAAGTGTGACAAAAGAATTTTATGGTTGGAAAATAAATAAAATATTTATAAAAAAAACAATCCACATGACACTTCTGAGTTCTTTTTTTGAAGGGGAATGCAAGTACTTCTCATTAAACCAAACTATGCCATAAAGGCTTACAAAATTGA
>JAYMTF010001697.1:0-21816 GCA_036897485.1 Pelargonium nanum | reverse complement strand
AGAAATCATTTGTGAAAGATTTCGAACCAAGACCAAGTACCACAAGTTACAACAACGATGTCGGTCTAGCAGAGAAAAGTTCGTTTGTGGGAGACTTTGAACCAAGACCAAGTACCACAAGTTACAACAACGATGTCAGCTCAGAAGAGAAGAAATCATTTGTGAAAGATTTCGAATTAAGGCCAAGTACCACAAATTACAACAATGATGCCGGTCTAGCAAAGAAAAGTTCATTTGTGGGAGACTTTGAACCAAGACCAAGTACCACAAGTTACAACAACGATATTGGTCAAAAATCATTTGTGAGAGATTTCGAGCCAAGACCAAGTGATACAAATTACAACAACGACGTTGGTTTGGAAGGACAAAAATGAGTTGCAAGAGATTTTACGCCAAGACCAAGTGTCACAAGCTACAACAACGCGATCAATCCAAAAACAAAAGAATCATTGGTTAATGACGAGTAATGGAGACTAGTGGCTTCAACAACTATAGCCTCTTTAGATTTGCTTAATTGGTGTCTTTTAGTTAATGTTTGCTAATTAATATATAGTAGTTCTCTCCAATAAATAAGCTAGTGTATTGTTAGAGGCCAGGTGAAAAGGACTGTCTATTTATGAAGTAAATGGTTTGTATTATATGTAAAATACTAAAATGTGTGATTTCAAAAGTATGTGAGTTCAAGTTTATTTGCTTTTGATCTATTGACAATTTAATTGTTTAGAACACTTAAGTTTATCATGATAAGAGTTTTGATTTCTATAATAACGAGATACACAACTTTAAATACCCGACTTTTACTAGCGAGCTCTCTTGTCACTTTTGGTTCGATTGTAGGTGTAGGAAGGTGATAATTAGCCGTTAAAGCTTTCATGACGGAAATGTGAGAAAATGAAAGATTTTTGGGGTTTTGTCATGGTAAAAGTATAGTGTGGCATGAGATCCTAACTAGACATGTTGACGTGGAATTAGTTACTAACGTCTAAATCAGTAACCTAATATAAAAAATACTAAGAATTAACTTTAAAAAAAAAAATGTAAGTAATGATTTTAAAAAGCAAAAATTTAGTAGAGGTTCAACTATAAAATTTGAACGGGTTCAAGAAATCTCAACAGTTAAACTCACAAATAGTTTTCCTTTAAAAAAAAACTCACAAATAGTTAAATTTGAAGCATTCAAATTATAAATTCAATCAACACCCTTGTAGTTGAGTAGTATATGCGCTCAATATTTATTGCCATGAGGTCCTAGTTTCAAACCTCGCTTCAAACCACCTCTTAGACATTGCATTGGTGTCTAGGTGTGTGAGAGACTGCAATTTGTTTGTAGGAATTTATGATATAAAAAACCGCTAGGTACAAATAAACGTCTCCAATTAGGATTAATGATGAAATTGGATGAGATAATTTTTGTAGTATTTAATTGCTTTAATTTTAACAAGTTGTTCAAATGTTTGCGCAAAAATAACAAGTTTGTAGAGATCATATGCTATTATAGGTGGTTATTTGTTTCGAAAAATATAGTTATAAAAACTTGTGTGTTTAAATGACAAGTTTGTAATGATTGTCTGTAAATAATAAAGGGTTATTTATTTTTGCCTCCACTGGACTGCTCACTTTTATTATTTTAGTCCCTGCCTTATTTCGCCTATGGTTTTACCCCTTAAAGTTTTCGTATTTTTTATTTTAACCCAACTAATCTGCTATAGCAGGTGATGAACCGCCATGTCACTCGTTGCCGCCATGCTAGCCGCCACATCACCGACACATCATAAGCCTAATAACACATCACCACCACATTATAGCTGAACCAAACAAACCCTTAGCTGTTTAAAATAAAAAAAAAACAAAAAAAATTAAGATCCCTCTTCTTCGATGGCTCCGGCCTCGCCTCCATCGTTACCGGTGACCCAAGCCACCGCTCCCTCTTCTTCTTCTGTCATTACCTCATCTGATAAAAGTAAGTACAACAACTCACGGGCCAAGTGGTCATCACACCACTTAGGCACGGTAGTGTCTTAGGTTCGAGTAAATGTGGACACTGGTTTGATTCATGTGGGCATTTTCCTAATTGGGCCTCTGTTGCCTGGGCCCTAACTGTTTGGTCTATGTTATGTGTTTGTCGGTACAATTTCTCATGACTCTTTATGTGGTTTTTTTTTCTTCTAATTGGGCCTCTTTTTCATGGGCCTTAATTGTTGTGGGCTTTTTGTGGGGTCCTCCGGCCCGTTCCAAACAGTAATTAAATTAATTAGTTGAAATATAATCTACAATTTAAAACTAGGAAGAGAAACAAACTGTATTACAGAAAGATGATGACTTACAAGTTTGACCCACCAGAAGGCAAATACAGGACTCACCAAATGCTGTGGAAACAGCAAATACAGGGCTTCCAATAACATTATTTACATAAATCCCCTCTATAGAGCACCCACTGCCATTCACACTGAAAATAACCACACCAAACCCTCAATGGACGACAAACGCCGGGACGCCGGAACCCTAGCGTCGTCCAGCTCCTTCGGCGGCGGTGCCGACTCTCCGGCCTCCGAGCCGGCCTCGTCCCGCCGCCGCGCCGGAGGCAACAAGCGCAAAGCCAACAACCTCGGCTCCTCGGGCGCTTCATCTGCTCCTTCCAAGCGCATCACTCGCGATAAGGGTTTGAATTCTCACCCTCCGATCCACAACGGCCCCTTGACCAGAGCTCGCCAGGGCCCCATCAACCTCTCGCCGGGAATCGGCAGCTCCAATGCTTCTCCGGTTGTGAAGCCTGAGGATCCGGCGAGGTCGCAGGATGGGGCGGCGTCGGAGGATTTGAGCAAAGCGTGCCGAGAATGGGAGGCTTTGGAGGCCTCAATTGAAGCTGAAGTGGAAGCTGTTAGATCTCGGGATCCTAATGCTCACGTGGTTCCTTGTCATTGTGGTGAGTTCTTGGTCTCTCTTCACAAATTTATGAATTTATGTACATTTTGAGGAGAATCGTCGCATATGATGTTTGGCCTCTGAGTATAAGATCAGGAACTTCGGATTCTAATTGTTATGCTGTGTCGTGGAATTTGTAAAATGATGAACTTACCTAAACCTAGCTAAATTGCTGTTTGCTAAGTTGAATTTAATTGGGTTTAGTGTAAAGTTCAAGGCTTTGTTGCTGTGTGGTAGCAAGACTCTTAAATGATTTGGAAACTTATTTCATTGTATTTTTTTTTTGTTTACATTTCCATTTCTTTTCTTTTTCGGCTTTTAAAATGAAAAATTGGATATAAAGTATGAAAGAGTAAGTAATGCACTTGCGTAAAGCTAGCTAAATATTTATTGTTTTGTGCTCTTTTTCATTTATTTTGCTACAATTTCTCATCAATCTGAAATGGCATAGATGCCGAAATTTATCTTTCCTATGTATTTTAGGTAAATGATCTTCTTTTCATTATGATTTATGTGAGATGGCAACTATTTGTTCTCATTTATGCATTTCATGCTATTGGCTTACAGGGTGGTTTTCATGGACAAAACCTCACCCCATTGAGGAGTTGACATTGCCATCTTTCTTCAATGGAAAGTCCAAGACTCGAAATTCTGACATGTATATGGAGATACGTAACTGGATTATGAAGAAGTTCCATGCAGATCCAAACACACAGATTGAATTGAAAGACTTGTCAGAGCTTGAAGTTGGAGACTTGGATGCACGGCAAGAGGTTATGGAATTTTTAGACTACTGGGGTTTAATTAACTTTCACCCGGTATTACCAAAAGATTCTACTCCTGCCAATGCTGATAACCATGTGGCTGAAGAAAAGGATAATTCGGTTGAAAAATTATATCGCTTTGAAGTGAAACAATTGCGGCCTCCTGTTGCTCTGAAGACAAATATAACAACACCGGCCATGGCATCTGGGTTGTTTCCTGAGTCTGCAATTGCTGATGAGTTGGCTGGGCCTGAGGGACCCTCTGTTGAGTACCATTGCAATTCTTGTTCAGCTGATTGCTCTCGCAAGCGCTATCATTGCCAGAAGCAGGTTGGTTTTTTGTAAATATCATTTTTCAAATGATAATTTATCTTTGGTTCTTGTGGTAAAAGAAAGTGGATGGGGTTTGGATGGATTTTTTGGTTCAAATTTATATAAAATTTAGATTGAATGTGGATCATATAGTCTTGTTTGTATAGAGACATGGTCCTTTTTCGACCACTATGTGAGTTTAAGTTCCAATTGTGTGGAATATTAACGAGTTAACTAGTCAACCCTAAAAGATTTTCGCAGTCCAAAATAGAAGTTTTATTTTTGAAACTTTGAATGGGGAAAAACATCATTTTTTTTAAGTGGTAAAAGTAGAATTTACTGCATGATCCACACTATTGAAATACTGGACAATAAGGACAGCAACCCTTTTTATTCCTTTTTCTTGCTGGAGTGAAGGACAGTTCTAGTAAAAGAGGTCTTTGTGATGAATGGGGCTTTAGCCATAAAGATAAATCTGTACTACCTAGTAGAGGTAGGTTATTGCATGCTTTCATTTTAGTTGGTTTACTTTGTGTTTTTTCTGTACTTCATAGTCTTGAATTATTATGTTACCAAGCAGAGAAAGGAAGAGATCTTTTTAGCAAAGGTTGTTACAGATAGGGCCAACTGTTCTTCTGTCTTTTGTGAGACTCTTGTGGCATTGAATCAGGACATTGACTTCTATAGAAACTGAATATTTGTAATAATATGAATAATTTTAAATCAAGACAAATATGTGATGGGTCGTCCCTTTAACTCTTGTATTGTACATGTATTAGAACAACACATTCATAAACCTCTGAACTCATAACACTGGCTTTCCTGTTTAATCTATTAAGTTCCTTGAAAGTTCTAAAACTTGGTTGTTGGGTCATGCGAATCTAGTGATTTTGCACATGTTAATTGCACTGAATGGTGACTTTTGCCTTGCATTCAGTTATCCATAATTTTCATAAGATTCTTAGTATTAATTCTTCATGGTGTGATCAAAAGTTTATACAACTTTGTTTTAATGCTCTAATTTATTTTAGCTTAAAACCAAAAAAAAAAAAAAATTGTAGTTGTAGGGTGTAAACAAGCAGCAATGGTATTAGTATCAAGAGTAAGAACCTTCTTTTGACCCTGTCACAATGACATGGATTTTCATGTTTTCTAATTATTTCACTTGTATCCAATTCTCTTTGATTTTTAATTTGTTACTGATCACATTTTTATTTGACAGGCAGATTTTGATTTATGTAGTGAATGTTTTAGTAATGGGAAGTTCGATTCCAACATGTCTTCATCGGACTTTATTCTCATGGAACCTGGAGAGATTCCTGGTGTGAGTGGTGGAAAGTGGACTGATCAGGAGACTCTTCTTCTCCTCGAAGCATTGGAACTTTATAAAGAGAACTGGAATGAGATTGCAGAACATGTTGCCACAAAAACAAAAGCTCAATGCATACTGCATTTTGTTCAAATGCCAATTGAAGATGCCTTTCTTGATAGTGATGATAATACAGATGCCAATTCCAAGGAACCCACAGATACCGCTTTAACCAATACCGATTCATCTACTCCTAAAGACTTACCTGAAGCACCAGAGTTGAAGACTGGTGATTGTGAGAGTCAGTCTCAAACTTCACCGACGGAAACTTCAAAACCAGAAGATGCAGATGAAATGAAAGTTGATAAGGATACTTCAAAACCAGATGATGGTAGTGAAGCAAAAGCTTGTCCTGAACCTTCAAAAGAAGAAGATACCAATGAGGTGAAAGTTGTTGAGGATATAGGTGAAAACTGTGCTCTGAAGGCTCTGCGGGATGCATTTGAAGCTGTTGGTTATCCAACACCTGAAGGCCCACTTTCATTTGCTGACGTGGGAAATCCTGTCATGGCACTGGTAAGTTATCCTCTTGTTTGCTGACAATAGAGTATATTGTGAGGTTTGTTTGGAAAACATGGTGGTGACAACCACCAGTTAATTTATCAGGTTTAGTGTATATGGGTTGTAAATCATAATGTATCAAAAAGAAAAGAAAAGAAAAGAAACTAGGATAATGATTATGTGATATGACTCCAACTGTTCCCTAAACTAAATTCAAGCTCCTATTTAGTTTTAGATTTACAATTTCATTCCATTCCTACGACAATTTAATTTTGGATTGAAGCAATTGGACACACACATTGCAAAATTTTGAATCAGATAATTCCTGTCCCCATGTGATCCTCTGAAATTGGCAACTCATTTTTGTTGCAGTAACCATTGGTAATTAACTTGCATATAAGTTGGTACTGAAGGTCTCTGGGACCTGTTAAGATGGGCACCTTGAATGTCTGAGGGGTTCAATTGTTTAACTGTTATGATTAGGCATACATGTAATAGGTCTGGTCAGTTCTCAGGAAAAGAGTTCTTGTGTGCCTTTAACTCTTCATATCCTCCTGAATTGTTCACATGATACAACTGAGTTTTTTCTCATTGAGTATTTTTGCTCCTCTATGATAAACTTCTTCATTGCTCAGCAAATTTTACCCCTTTATTGTCATTCTTTTCAATAATCCTTTCTAGTGGTTGAAGTTGAATATGCGGTGCTTATTGTTCTTCTGTTTCACAGGCAGCTTACCTAGCACGGTTGGTTGAACCTGATATTGCTACTGCATCCGCCCATGGCTCCTTGAAATCCATGTCTGGTAATGCTTCCGGCATGCAGCTAGCTTTGAGGCATTGCTTTCTCTTGGAAGGTCCACCAGATGACAAGAAAGAACCAGGAGGTTGTGGGAGGTATGTGAAAGAATTTATAATTCATGTTTATGTGACAGTTGTTCATAACATTCCTAACCCAGCAATAAATTTGTAGTGTTGTCACTGAAATGGTTGATAAGGATGCTCAGAAAGATGAAGGCCAGAAGGAGGATAAAAAGGAACTTTCTGGCAATGACGAATCCATTGAAAAATCAAATGCTGCCAAAGAAGACGTTACCAGTAAACTTGAGGATAGCCCAGGTAACTTGATTGAACCAAGCAAATCAGAGATAGTAAAAGACCAGCCACAGAGGTCTTTGAAGGAGTCAGATAATTTACCTTCCAAGGTGGAGCTTATATCAAGTTCTGCAATGGATTCAGAAGATCAAACTTCAGAGGCACCAAAGGATGTAGAAATGGCTAGTTCTATTCCTTCAGATAAGAATGAGTCGCAGCAATCAGTGTCAACAGATGTAGAACCTCCAATGGTGTCAAAGGATGTAGAAATGGCATCTGAGTTGTCGCCTTCAGGAAACAATGGGCCTCAGCAACCTGTTGTATCGGAGCCAGTGGAAGAACCACTTAAATCTGCAGAGGCATCCGAGGGTGTAGATATGGTGTCTGATTCTCTGGTTCTAACAAAAAATGACACGCAGCAATCAATTACAGCAAGTATAATTGTTGAAAATGGGACAAGTAAGTCTCTCTCTCTCTCTCTCTCTGAAATGTCTTGTTCAATTTGTGAATTGTGAACAAAATTAGTTAGGAAGCTTATGTTATCGACAATTTTTAAGAACTTGGCTGGTGAAAAAATCTGTTTGAACACGCCTTTTGAACAAATATCTGAATAGGTGACTTGTTAGAACTGAATTGCAAAATTTTGCCCAGAGAGAAGTTCGTTTTAGTCCAAATTAGTAATATTATCTCATGATTGCTAGCGTCAGCTGTCTGGGAATGCTATAAAAAATCTAGTCAGTTTGAATTTGCCGATAGCGGGATGCCCTTTTTTTTTAGTAATTGGGGTTCCCTATAATGTCTGTTTCTTGCAGGTGAGGAGAAAAAGGAGAAAGAGGACAAAAAAGAGATGAGTGACTCTGTGCAGGAAAAGGATGATCAGGGTATTGGTAAATTAAAACGTGCTGCAGTATCAGCACTGTCAGCAGCAGCAGTGAAGGCGAAATTCTTGGCAAACCAGGAAGAAGAACAAATTAAAGAACTTGCTGCATCATTGGTCGAAAAACAGGTATCTCATTTTCAAAATATATAAAGAAAAAGAAAAGCCAAGTATATCAAAGGTCAAAGCCAAATAGTCTAATCATATTTCTCTATTGTTCGCTTACGTTTTTTCACTTTTGTTGATTGCAGCTGCACAAGTTGGAAACTAAGTTAGGATTCTTCAGTGAGATGGACAACGTGATGATTAGAGTACGGGAGCAAATGGACCGGTCAAGGCAGAAGCTTTTCCATGAAAGAGCACAGATAATTGCAGCTCGACTTGGCATACCGGCTTCCTCATCAAGAGCAATGCCACCATCATTACCTACGAACAGAATTGCAACAAATTTTGCAAACACAATTCCAAGGCCTCCCATGAACATGACTGCCCAAAGACCACCACTTTCAAGACCTATGGGGACAATGACCCCTGCCCCTTCAAACCCATCGATATCCACACCAGTGGCAGGAGGCTCAATTCGGCCTTCAAACCAGGACAAAGTAAACAGCAAGTTCAATTAATAGAGTGTCCATCCATGCTTTTGACTTCAACCTCCAGTTTTACCAAGTGAGTACTTACTAGTTCATGCTGCTGAATGTTATTTATCTGAGTATATTTGGGATTTGGCAGATAATTGCATGCTGTTAAAACAAATTAATGCTATGGCAACTTGAGTTCAAACTGTTCTGTATGCCTCTCAAATTGGGAGTTGGCATGGCTGCAATTATTAGATGTTCACCTTAATCTTCTGGTTTTGGCTCCTGTGTTGTGAATGTTCAATGGACAAGCACAAGAGAATCTTCTCCAAGTTGCCCTTGACCTTAGAGACTCTAAGTAGTGACCAAATTTCCACAGATGTTGGAGTTATATGGGCACCAAGCAATCAGCAGAGGTCTTAATTGTAATCTCACTGATTTGAAGGATGTCTAATAGCTAGGGCCCTCTACCCGACTGAGACATCTTAAGTTGGGGGACAGTAAACGATTAATTTTGTTCGAGTACTAATTACTGGGCTGGATAAAGGATAAGGCCTTACCCGTTCCCAAGGGCCAAGAGTAGTTGGATGCTGTATAAGGATAAAAAAATTGGGGGAGAAGGAAAGTGAATTATAAGGCTGTTTATTTTATTTTTTTTATTTATTGTTTCTTCATGTAAAATAAAGCTGTACATTTGTTTGGAGTACTGCAAAATCAAGATGTGATGTAATCCATATATTACACTAAAGGGGGGATAGCTGGTTAAAATTAACAAACACTATTTCTTAGCACTAGCTACATTCCTTAGCTATTTGAAATTCATCTAGATAAAAATATTTTGAACATAACAATAAAAATTTGAAATTTTATTGAATTTGAGGATATTCAAATATTCTATTATAGACCTGAATAAATTGAACTTTCCTCAGTTCATGTTTCATCTCTATCCATGTATCTTCTTTCGCTTTCTGTGATCTTCTCGTCTCTCTGGATCTTATTCTTTACTTTCTTTAGTAGATTATGTAGCCATATGCATAGCTCGCTCTCTCTCTCTCTCTCATGATAATCACGTATGTACGATTTTATCAGCACTTTTTTATGTAATTTAAAATTGTATATTAGGTTTGCATAAGAATCAACTTTTTAATTGAATTAAATTCCTTCATATTACAAGACTCTAACATGGGTATGTAAATATCATTTTTGGACTATTTTTCCGAGATACATCCAGACAGTGCTTTAATGACTTGAGTCATTGATGGAAATGAATTCAGTGCATTATGTTTTACACGGCAAGTATGTTCTATCAGAATACAATATAAATATTTGAATGCTAATTCATATACTTTATGGGGTTTAGATTATGTTTGACATTGGCTCCAATCTATTGTTATTATTCATGTAGTTTTTGTGTGTAGACGCCTAAATGTGTTTATTATAAATTCAGGCAAGAACTCCACATTTCAAGCCATATCTACTGGAACAGCTTGCTTGCTTTATTTATGTGCGAGAATCTAAATAGTTGTCTGTGTTCTCTAACGTTTAAGAATACCTGCATTTTTTTTACTTTTCAGGGAATACGTTGGGAGCACTAAGAGGCACTTGCTTCTTCTTAACCAACTGCAGACTGACTTCTTTAGCAGCTTGAAGAGAACTTGTAGTTAGTAATCTAGCTGGTCGTGTATAATTGTGTACATCTTCGTGGGAAGAAAGACACCGGCATTTTTCTTTACCAGGCCCTATATTGCAGGACTCTGATGTTCTGGTTTGAAGTTAACAAGCAGTAGTTTAGAGCTTGGACACTACTGATGTTGGTAATTGGTTACATTTAGGTCAAGTTTAGTTAAATATTAGCATTGTTATTGAATGTGAAAATGGTATGTATGTTTTGTAGTCTGTAGAAAGCTTTGAGATGTAGGTGCAGCTGATAAGAAAGTGCTATATTGGGCGTTTGGTTTTAGTATTTACGGATATTTTTTTAGAAAATGATAATTGTGTTGATGAGGTACTTGTTTTGCAGTTGGAAAAAATTTGTGCACAAGCTGTTAATATTAAGTTGCTGAATTTTCTTTAATCCAAGCCAAGACGCCCCAAGAATAATTTTGCTTTTGTAAATAGATCATTCAAGCTTGATCTCTCCCCTATATTAACCATATTGCTAACAGAAGCCCCACCTAGGAGTAAATGCATTCAAAAACATGACCTTGCTAGTTGCTACAAATGTGTGAAGTTCAAGTTTCTTTGAAGATAGAGATATGGGGTTTGTTTTGTTTATCTTGTGCAAATGAGAAATATTGAAACTCGATACATTTGTGGAAGTAAATCAACCCATTGAATACATATATTTAATAAGATGTCCAATTCTTGTTCTCTATTATTCATAACTCACTAGAAAAGAAAATAAACAAATAGTAACAAAACCATGAAAATTGTAATCAAAGATTCAGCTGATGAATCTTGACATCCCTCAACTTTTTGGTAAAAAAGTGAGCGTTTGCTCCAACTGCGCATCTATAGTTGCAAAAGAAAACGAAAAAGATTCCGAACAACCATCACAGCAACACTAATGTCGCTTTACGAGCACATTACCTCACCAAATATCCACAGCAATGAATTCAACTATGTCCCAGTCGAAAGAGAAAAGACCAATGTCTTTATAAGTATACATTATTATAACTACAACTGTCAATTTAATCGGGGCAGCACAAGATAACATTAAGTAGTAATTTTACACAAAGGGTACAATGTAACGGGCCTATGTTTTTATCACACAAACACTAATGTACACTTTAACCTCTTACACACCAAGGCCAAGTAGTTTTCTGGAAACAATTTATTGTTACTTGAAAAAAATAATGGGGGAATATTCTTAGCACTCGCATCCAGAAGATCTCTGCTGACTGCTGCTTGCAACATCAATGGTGTCGGGCAAGTATCTGCATCAGGCAAAGAAATTACATCGATAAGCTCACACTACCAATTAACAAACACCATTTGCAAACAGCCTCGCATATATAATTGACGTGTATGTTTCATAAATATTCACATTTCCAGAGAAGTAGAACATTCAGACTAAGAACCTATGATGGAAATGCACACACAGCATTATAAGAGGTCTGCAAGTTTGAAATTTGTTGCAATGCAAATATAGTGTTGAAAACTTCACAGTTGACTGTATCATGACAGCGCATAATGGGTAGGCAAAACAATTGAGATCAAGAACTTTATTTTGCACCACACTATTATAATGTACGAGTTAGCTCAAATACGTGTAAAGATGTTTGAATCAGAAGGCAAAAAATGAGTTCATAATAATAATGCAAAATTCTCAATTGCATAAAGGATTGTCAAGAATTAAGAGAGTAGGTATAGTCGTATAGATCTAAATATTAAATTGATTTGTCTTTTAACTTACATTTCTTCCTCTTCCCCACTCTTTAGGGCATCCTTCGCTATCACTTTGAAAGCTTCTTCAACATTAATGCCTTCCTTGGCAGAGGTCTCAAAGTATGGAATATTTCCTTTTGAGGCACACCAAGCTCGAGCTTTTTTCTCTGAAACCTGGATGGTTCAACAAAAGTGATACGTTGAATTCAAAAAGCAGAAGCAATGGAATACAAGGAAGTGAAATAGATAGTTTATTATATGGCACAATAAAATTCCACATAACTACTCACCACTCTACTGTTTCCACCATCCACGTCAACCTTGTTTCCTAGAACAACAAATGGGAAATTTTCTGGATCTGAAGGACTTGCCTGCAAAATGACATTCATACATTCATCACAAACAAGATCATAGAGAATTTCTTAGGTGTAATTTTATGCCATAATAGGAAAAAGGAAGGACGAAGACATACCTGAATAAGGAATTCCTCCCTCCAGTTGTTAAGGTTTTCGAATGATTTCATCACATTAACATCATATACAAGAACACAGCAATCAGCACCACGGTAAAATGCAACACCAAGGCTTTGGAACCTTTCCTGGCCAGCTGTATCCCATATCTGCCAAGACAAAAGAATGTCAACTCCATCTTCAAGAATCGAAGATCAAATTTACAAAAGAATTTAAACCACAACTAAAGATACATGAGAACAGCATGGTACCAAAGTCAAGCCAAAACATTCCTAGCATCAGCTACAAGGCTATGAATATAAATTGGACTAAGAAGAAAATAAAATGAATGGTGTGTTGTACTATCTCGGTTTAGCACCCACCCACATAGCAATCATTTGATGACGAGTCACATTGAAAACAAGAAAAGAAGAAGAGAGAAACCGAAACATCAGGATGTATCAGTCTATCTATCATGCAAAATTCAAGGGTACTTGTTCTTTTTCTGTTGAAAGCTTAATGATTAGTAAATCAAATTTGGCTTGCGCTACCCATCACTTGATGTTAGGGAAAATTATAAATTCAACTTTCCATGCCATACTTTCCTAAGAGAAAATTATTGTTTCAGTTACATCCAGGTTGTTTATTGATAACATTTTCATTTATCAAAAGAAAAAAATATATATATGAAGGAAGAAGCTTAGCACGATCACTAACCTGTAAGGTGAATAGCCTATCTTCAAACTGCACTTCCTTCGTCAAAAAATCAGCCCCAATAGTCGCCTTGTATTGATTGCTAAACTTCTTATTTACATATCTAAGAGAATTATGTGAAGGAAAACAACCAACATGCTGAATAACTGAATAAGTTCCTTCAGGCATAAATTATGCTAATCAACTGATAAAAAATGTTACTTTCTTCCCCTTTTTTTATTTTTTCATAACGAGGAAAACTATTTCAGTCACTATTGTAGTGTAATCACCGAGCAGTTAAGGATACTGATTCATCAATGAGGTCTTCCCTACCCTGCAAATCACATGGGAACAAAATAACAAATTAATCTAGCTAACTTCTTCGCAGAAAAAACAAGGGTAAAATGTTTTTGCACTCTCTCAAATGTCATTTTTCTTAGATTCATCCACTATCATGATTTTCTTACTTTTTAAACTTTGGAAATAAAAAAAATTAGATTTACACCCCTGTTAAAAAAACACTGAAAACTTCAAACTTTTTCAGACTTTGGCGTCAATATATGGATATTTTTTCTTTTTATATCTTCTAATTTCTCTAACTTTCTTCTCCTTCTAGTTTAGCTAGCGCTAATTTTTCTTCAACATCAAAATCATTTTTCTTCCTCATCTTCTCAAACTTCTCATTCAGTCTAAGTAACTTGTCTCTAACAATAACATTCATAAGAAAAAAGTTTTTTAATCCTCAAAATACTCAAGAAAGCCGCTCATAATTTGTAAGACTTTAAATTATTCAAAGTTGGATCAACCTTTACAAAACTTAAGAATAAGGAGTGCAAAGCTATAATTTTGGTCTCCAAAATTAATACACACAAGATAGGGAGTTAGGGACTAACTAAAATGGCAGTTCATAGGTGAAGAAGTATTTAACTAAAAAAATAAAGATAAAATTGAATAGCTAAATCTCTCCCTCGCATAATTCTCAGTTTGCTTAGCTGAATTATCCATTAATTTCAGGTGTAACACACAACAAGCTTTACACTTCAAAATAATAAACTCAAGTCAGATTTTGCTGATAAAAAAAAAAAAAGTCAGATTTTTTTCCTTAAAAAAGCTTACTCTCAATCCACAGCCTCAAAATTTGCTAATCATACATGTTGGAGTTAATCAACAAAACTGAACTAAAACAAATGCACCTTACCACAGAGCCTCATAATTCACAAATCGCACTAAACTGCGGTCCAAAATTAAGGTTCAAAATCATAATAAGTGGACTCCATCAACCGAATCAAAGTCAACTAAGAACGAAACAAATCCATCAAAATCATCTAAAGTTCACTCCCTAGGTTCCAGATCAATCAAAATCCAAATCAAACCTCCAAAAATTCACCGAAATCTCCCTGCTACGACAATTCAAGGCATGTAGACGAACAAAAATCACATAACACACGAAATTACGAGCAAATTAGCGCAAGGAAGAGAAACAAACCCGCTGTCGCCGAGGATGATGACCTTCAAGAGAGTTCTTCTACGGGAAGGCATCTTATGGATGCGGAACCGGATCGACCTCGAAAGGAAGAGACTGTAGTAGAGTCACAGCTTCGAGTTTCTCCGGCGCCGGTGACGGAGAAGACAAGACTCAGTTCCTGAGCTGGTCGGAGCTTTCTAGTCTCCGTAGCTATTTCTGGAAGAAAGCTATACACTCTGTTCTCGTCTGGTACGTTGTGTTGTTTAGTCCTTTTTTTTCAATATTTTGTTTTCATTTAATTTTTTGTGGGAAATGTGTCGGTAACAGGCTTTGAAACAGTTGGGTCGATCTGGTTTCGCCACGTCGGCAGAACTGTATGTCGATTGCTTTTTTTAATGGGCTGTTTCGTAGCAAAAGGGATATGTTGCTGTGATCGTAGTGCTTCCTCTCAGGTGCCAGCTCAGAGCTACTCGTGGGTATTTATTTTCGAGGAATTGTAGAAAGTCGTTTTTATAGATAGCTTGTACTCGTAGCTGTCCTTGAATTGTTTTTGCGACTTCACAGTTCACACAAATCATTTTTATTTTTCTTCTCTAATGAGGCATATGATGATTTTTGAAATGTGAAAATTATATGTTTACTATTTTCAGAATATCTTGGTACATTTCTACATTTGGGCATCAAAATTAGCTACAAAATTTTAAAAAATTAATCCAAATATGTGAAATTTGTATTTCAATCCAAATTTTGATATTTTTTTAATGTTTTATTTTCCATTCTTATTGAGTATATGGAAGTCAATTTCAACGTGACAATATTTGCCCTAGTATATGTAGACTTTTATGGAGATCTAAAATGACCTAGTATTAGATTTAGTTGGTAAATACTCTTAGAGCTCTAGAAGCAATAGGTGTGACTTATTGGTTATCCTTAGGACTCATCCTGATCTATTTCGAAGGATTCGAGAACCCTTGCATGAGTGACCTCATCGTCACGTCACCACTTTTGTCTATCATTATCGACACCTTACAATAAATTCATTTGGATACACACGAAATTAGTATGATATAAGCATGACGTTACTCTTACATCATTGTTTGATCAATGACACATTATTTATGTTTCATTTTTCACTATTCATCTTATGTTGTTCCTAAGTTCTCTCTATAGTTAGTTTGATAGAACCTACTTTTGCTTATTGTACCTTATGATAAATATCACTACTTTAACACTAAATTTGAAATTTTAGGCTCGCGTCCTAGAATTTGTTTTCATTGTTACATTGTCGATCGTGTGCAGTTAACTTTAATTACTTTCAAGACGTAAAGCTCAACTTATAATCCTCAAACTCATCTATAGCTTCTAAGTACAATTTGATTATTAGATATTTCACTGTATTCTGGTCGAAGAGAAACTAGGTATGAATTATATAATCCTACACACATATATGTATATATATAGTAGTACTATATATATAAGTAAATGCCCCAATATTGAAAAGAGCTACAACTCCTCGTAGTCCATGGCATTTAAATCAAAATAAAAATGCTAAGATGTTACAAATTTACACACCCATTACAAATGAGGACCTTAGTCCCAACTTCAAAAGTGGTCAATCATAATTCATTTTCCAACCATTTTCAGCAAGAATTGAAGCAATAAACACATTTTTCATCATCTAGTTGGAGAAAATTAAGACCAATAATGGCTCAATCCAGAAATTAAAAAATTCAAAGGTTTGTTAAGAGCTAGCTGATCATGAAGATGAAGAAGAGACGGGTTTCTGGTTGACGACCTGGCCGCTCTCCGTCGAGTCGCTGCTGCTCGAGGAAGGATTGAGCCCGTACTCGCTCGTGGCGCCGAACTCGCTGCTAGCGTAGTCTGGACTGTCCTCCAACGCCATTTTCCTAAACTTCCTGAGCTCCGCGCCGTACGATGAACCGCTGCTGCTATCACTTTTGAACATTCCGCTTTGTCCCAGTTTCGCTCCCTCGTTCAAATCATCCAACGATACGTCACCTTCCAATGCTCGCACAATCTATTGCACGTGATAAGAAGTGTTGGAATTCGGGTTTATGTTTTTCATTACTTTTCCAATCACGTTTTTGGATATTTTGCGTCTTTCTCAAAATGAATGTCGTTGTTGAAGATCTGTATGTATATGTGTAACATAGAAGATAGATAATAAATGTTACCTGACTCATTTTAGGTCGTCTTCTAGCTGAATGTCTAATAGATGCAGCGGCACATGCAACCATGCGTCGCATTTCTTGAGCATCAAAATTCTTCTCTAGACGCGGGTCAATGAATTCATCATAGTTTCCGTCTTCTAGTGCAGATTGGAGAAGAGGTCTCGCCTGGTGGATCGATAATACGCATTGAAGAAACTTAAGCTTATTAAGTAATAATGTATAATCACACCCAAGCAAGATAAATAAATTGAAGTTGAGGTTCATACCCATTCTACTAAACTCTCATCCATCTCGCCAGTATAATCTACAGGTGGTCGACCAGTGATAAGTTCTAATAGCATGACACCGAATGAGTATACATCGGACTTCTCTGTTAGCTTTCCACTCGATGCATACTCGGGTGCCAAATAGCTGCATTTTCGGTTTTTAAAAAAAAACAACAAAACTCGAGTTTCAATAAATGACGGTAGTAATTAGCTTGTTTATGTGTGCATATATATATATATATCATAATAATTTTATTTGAATATATCAACCTTTGTTTAGCTCCATTAAAATGATACTAAGAGAAAGTTTTCAGAAATTGCTTACCCAAATGTTCCCATGATTCGAGTTGACACATGAGTGTTAGTGTCCGAAGATAATTTAGCCAGACCAAAATCCGCCACCTAAATCAATTAACATAAAAAGAAAGGAAAAATATAGACTTTAGAACGATACGTATTACATAATTATCCTATAATATTGGATACAATATTATTGTTAATACCTTGGCATCAAAATTAGTATCGATTAAAATGTTGGCGGTTTTGATGTCTCTGTGAATAATTCGAGGGTGACCTGCATATTCAAATTATATGAGAAAAAAATATGTATTTTAGTGTTCTTTTATTGCAATGGAAGCTGATTGGAGGTCAGGAGACCTGACAATTTGTTTCGTAACATAATTTACGATACAAAATTAACGCGTTTGAACTTACACATTTTGTAATCTTATCGTGTTTGAGGATCCAATATGTTTAGTAATTGTGTTGTGATCATGTTAAACATCTAAAACACATACATACAATTAATTTGTGGTGTTATGGCACACACAATATGCTCAACACGCACAGTACTTAAGGGTATTATTAACATGTCAAGTGTATATATAATGTCATGACATGTCAAATGTGTTTGTTCCATCGTGTAAAATATGTTGAGTTGTGTTCATGTTGTGGTTTATAAGCTTGTTTATATTTTACAATTATTAAGCGTGTTGTGTTGATTTTCAATTGCGTACAATACGAACATGACATATAATCATGAATCACCAAGTGTACAGTAAAAATGCAATAACATCTCTCATCTTCACTAATTAAGATGATAGTAAAAATCAGCTTAATTGCAATCTATAAAAGACCACTTACAATCTTCATGTAAATAAGCGAGCCCTTTTGCCGATCCTTTTGCAATTTTGAGCCTCATGCCCCATTCCATTGGTGGTCGACCTTTACCTGAAAATTCAAATTAAGATGTTATTAAACTTTAAAAAAATACTGAGAGTTGTTTCAAAAATGAATAAATAAACAAAAAAAAATATAGTTTAACATAACCTATAGTATTAGATGTGTTCTTTTTCATGCAAATCACAAAATGAAAAAAAAAATTGTCACAAAATCTGCCACACATGACACATCAATTTGTACAATAAAATTGCACAAAATTTAGGATTCATAACATTCTTCTTTCTAAAAACACCATTTCAAATACAAAGAATCCAATTATGTAACAGTTTGGGTATGTATATTATATATTATACGTACGTACCATGAAGGTGGAACTCAAGGTTATTATTGGGAACAAACTCGTACACCAACATCCTCTGTTGTCCGGCGATACAATAACCCACCAGCGACACCAAGTGACGGTGGTGCACTCGGCTGATTATCTCCACCTCCGCCTGGAACTCCCGCTCCCCTTGCCCGCTCCCCGATTTCAGGCTTTTCACTGCAACCTCCTTACCATTTGGCAACACCCCCTTGTGCACGAACCCGAACCCGCCCTGACCCAGCAGGTTCGCATGCGAAAAGCCCGAGGTCGCCGCCGCTAGCTCCTCGTACGTGAATGCGTTCTTGTTGAACCCTCCCAGTGGTGGAGGCGGTGGCGGTAAGATCCCGGGGGCTAGAGATTGTGGACTCGATAGGTTGGAGCTCATGTCGCTGCTCAGGTAGCCGTGGGAAGCTGACTGTGGCCCCCACGCGCCGCCGTGGTGCGGCGGCATTTGTAGTGCGTGCTCTGGATTGTGCCATTTTTTGTGAGATTGGGCATCGTTGTAGGGTTGAACTCCTGTTTGCATGTAACCAAAATAACTTGATAAATATTGCATGAAAATATTTGGAAAGTTATTGAATCATGTTCATTGAGTTAAAATATAAAATGGTTTTGATAAATTTTCAAATATCCTGTGCCAATAGTTGGGTACGTAAATC
Source organism: Pelargonium nanum (assembly GCA_036897485.1). Classification (NCBI taxonomy): domain Eukaryota; kingdom Viridiplantae; phylum Streptophyta; class Magnoliopsida; order Geraniales; family Geraniaceae; genus Pelargonium; species Pelargonium nanum. The sequence continues at coordinate 2,744 of JAYMTF010001697.1, read as the reverse complement.
AAAGTGTCACATAATGCATATAAATCTCATACATAATTTTACTTAAATCAATAAGTCTTCTACATATCTCACTACAAAATAATTCAGATTTTAAGATGAATTTTGTTGTGGCAAACAGATTTGCGACGATTCTACATTGTAAATGATTTGTAGGATGACGCTAGTCGTATATATATATATGCAGCAAACTTGTGGCCAATTTACGACGATTTTGCGACAAATTTTGGGCAAAATGAAAATGCATGTGAACAACATTTATCCATAAACATAACGACAAGGCAATGACAAAGACTTCACGAAAGAATTGTTACACTAAAGCCAAGGAATATTGCGAAGATAATGTGTTTCAAAATTGCTATAACTTTGCCCAAAGTTTTCATATGTATTAAATGTTTAAGAATTAGACTCTTTTGTTGGACTCTCTCCTAGACTTATTAGATCCACATGCCTTAGAATGCAAGTAATTTCTCAAAAAGTGAAAGAAAGAAAGTTGATGAAAAAACTAATTATACGAGGAATCACAAAGATATATCTACAAATGAATTGTACCAATGTGTACAAAATTTTGGCACATGATTTAAGAGACACATACGTACCATTGGGATTGCCGCCGTAATATTGCATGTGGTCTTCACCAGGGTACAACTTCTTCTTCTTTTTCCGGCAACAACACGCACAACACACTAACGATACTATGAACAAAATTAACAACCCTGTCCCGGCCAACACACCAATCAAAATTCTCGCATCCAAGTCCTCATATCCAGATGTCTCTCCCACCGTCGGCGTTGTCTTTTTCGCGGCTCTCGGTGGAGGTGGCGGAGCGCGCGCCACTCCACGGACAGCTGGTGGCGTCAGGACAGCGGCCGCCGGAGTGGCCGGGGTTGATTGTGCAGCTGGTGGCGGAGGTGGCGGCGATTTAGCCGATTGGGCCGCGGGCGGCGGCGGCGATTTGGCGGCTTGGGCGGCCGGCGGTGGCGGCGGAGGTGGCGAAGTGGCGGCTTTACGCGACGAGGAATTAGCTTTGGGCGGTGGGGCGCTCTCGGAAGACGACATTTTGATCAGATGGTGGATCTGATCAAAATATAATCTTCAAGGCCCTGGAGAGAAATCCCCACCGCTCCTTGGATTGATGATCACCCCTACAAAACAAAACAATAAACAAAGAATAAAATGTTATGTGTAATGGGTTAGTATTGCAAGAACCTAAACGGAGAGAGAAAAAATAAGGAAGCTACCTGATGCAAAAGGCGTGTGAGGAATTTTGTGAGGACGGTGTGAGGATGTTGTGGGGGTAAAAATGGCAGCGAAGAAAACGGAGGAACCATGTTTGTGTCTCCATTCAACGTCCTACAAAGGAGGGACAAATTTGAAATTCCCACTTGAAATACCGGTTTGTTATTTTGTCTCTTTTTGGGACTTTTCTTTTCCATTATGGGTTTGGTCCGGTCATATATCAATTAATAATAAGAAAAGTGTCGATGCTGCTAATTTTCTTATAAATTTATATGTTTATGCGAAGCCGACGCGTGTATTACATGGTCATTTCAACATAATATGAAAAAAACGATCATTTTATTTTCTGACAACTTTTTGTCAGTTCTAAAATGTCTCGGTAAATGATATAATCGATAAAAATTACAAAATACAAATTTTTGTGAATTTTTCTGAACCAACTCGCATTAAGTTCACGTCCCGAATTTACAAGTTTAGTGTGTATCACGTAATTTAACTAAGAAATAACGATTTTATATTGGCATTTTAAGATAATGAATCTAAACTTCTAGGTCCAATAATTTTAATTTTGTACAATAATATGATATTATTAGAAATATCTTACTTCCGATTATTTTCTAGATCAAAATTGCATTGTCGGATGTCTGGAGACTATTATTTAACAAAATGGGCTTATATTACCTTTTTTTTTAACTTTTTTTGTTGCTGAGAACTTTAACAACTTGTTTAATACTGCTAAGATGATTCGTTAAAACGTAAATTGACCATAATATTGATCAGACGAAAAAAATGTCTATAATATCAACTAATTTTCAATAAATAAATAAATAAAATTTTGAGAATGATACTTATAAACCACCGGAAATATCATACTGGGTTTAAATCCTAACGGCTACTCTCTCCTTTCTCTCTGTGTGTCTCTGCTTCCTCTCTCCATCCTCTGAAATTTTCTCTCTGAAATTTCACCATCATCGTCGTTTTTTTTAGTTTCCAATTTCCTTACGACCATTGTTCTTCTTTCTCCTCTTTCGATCACTTTTTCTCCTTGCACCATCATCATCTTCTCATACCCATATCACCATCCTCTGAAAATTTTCTCTCTGAAATTTCATCATCATCATCGTTTTTCTTTTTCGCTTCCAATTTCCTTACGACCATTGTTCTTCATGCTCTTTCCCGCAAACCAAAAACTGGGTCTGGTCTTTTTTTTTCCTCTTTTGATCACTTTTCCAATTTCGTCTTATTTGTGCTTCTCATACCCATATCACCAGTAACTTTCTTGCTCTCTTCCGCAAGAAAATTGGTTTTGTCGACCCTCAATAACCTTTTTCTCGAGAAAGTGACAACAGATTTATCTGGCTTCTCGCTGTAGAAAGTGATCTTCAAATGTCCAAAACGGTCGGATTCTCCGACAAGGGGGTTCTTGACTCCGACGTCGACGCGGAAGTCGCGGTTGCGGCACTTTCCGGTGATGCCCATGTCGGAGAGGAAGCGGTCCGGTGAATAGA
>JAYMTF010001696.1:0-21823 GCA_036897485.1 Pelargonium nanum | reverse complement strand
CACTAGTAGTAGACTACTTATCCTCTATATATATATATATATATATAAACAGTATCCCTGCTATATTTGCTATTAAAGTAATTCATACAGACTCTCATACAAATGAATTGGCCCATATAGATTATGGATGAACCTAACCAGTAAAAGATTACATACAAGGTTTTCATATTCATGGATGTGAGTGCAAATGAATAATGCAAGTTCCTAAAAAACGAAAAGGTATTGTGGTTGAAAATGTATATTTGTATAGATCCAACTCAACTAATAGCTTAAATTGATAATTGAAGGCCCAATTTAATTCTTATACTCTACCACGCCCCCTTAGGTGCAAGCTCATTATCGCTTTGCACGTGGACCCAAGCACCCATGCACAAGTCTTCTTGCCCTGTGCTGAAATTTAATTAGGTGGCAGCAGCGGCACTTGATCTTGTGACCTTTAGGTCAACCAGACTCTAATACCATGTAAAAAACCAACTCAACAAAAAACTTAAGCTGATAACTAAAGACACAATTTAACTTTTATACTCTAACAATATGGAACCTTGACATAATGACTTGATTAGCTGTCTCAGAACTCAGAACCATGATAGGAGTGAAGATGCAATTCTAAGTTTAGTAGAACAAAGGAAAGATGCCAGTGAAATATATTATTATAAGGAAAGTTTAGTTTAATTCATAGTCCTAGTTTGTTTCCTATTTCTAGTCTAAATATATTGTATAAAGGGGTTCCTCTTGTACTTGTTAACACAATTCATTCACATCAATTTCATAGATTTGACTACAGGAAATATAAAAAGACGGCACAACTAGCTATGATGATGTATTCAATAATTACTAACAACCTTGTGATTATAACTATCTGCAATATAAATTTGACCATTAGTTGCACATAAGACACCCAGTGGATGTTGAAGAAGCACTTCAGATCCTATTCCATCATGGTCTCCAAACTGCAACAATCAAAGGGCAAAACTCAGATTAAAATAAAATTAGGTGCAAAATAATACTTGTACTAAACACCAAAATAAAGGTCATTAACTAATGTGAATGTCTGATATGTTAGCAAGGTCAATTAATACCAAAAAAGAAACTATAAAAGGACTAAAAAAAAAAGTAGTGTTCGAGAGAGAAAGTTGCTCAACTCAAAACATTATTACCTTAAATAAATTCTCTGCAATGAATGGGTCACCACCAGCTAGCAGTCTAGACCCTCCTGTTTTAAGATCAACTGCTCTAATGGAGCTACTCTCACTATCAGCAATGTATATCTCCTTCAAATCTACAAATATACATCCACATAAATATATCACAGTAATGTAAACCTGACAAAGTATTTCAGTACTAATGAAAGATATGAAAAAAGTTCCCAAAATATTACCAGGAGATAATGACAGACCAGAAGGTTGTGCAAATGATGTGCTTGTGGAGCTATCAAAATAATAAAACAAGTATAGTCAATGTCAAAGCCAGGACTGTTCCAACACCATATTATACATGTGCAACCATATATCGATGTAACACTGTAACTTCTTCCCGTTACCATCAAGGTTAGTCCTTGCATTAAGTTCAGTATTTTAGCGCAATGCAGCGGTTACACCAATAATGAATGATATTGGGTAGAAAATAATGCCAACTGGGAAATTTAAAATCACTTTGCTAAAGCATATATTAAGATCCCTGAGCATTATTGAACTTGAAAAATAGAATATACCAAGTTTTGACACCAAGTTAAGACAGCCAACCCAAATAATGTTTCTACTGTATAACGACCAAATATGCCTTAACATGCATTAACTCATCTGGAAGAAGGTCCAACAAGATTTATCTAATTTAAACAAGTAAACTTGTCTTTAAAAAAATTGTCTCTTGAATTGCACTATTTTTGTCCCATATAGGATTCTGCTAATTACACACATAACATCATGCAAATAATAGCAACCAAAATTTGATTTCTTCCATTACTCATGCAATGGTGTTACCTTGATCCATTCAAATTTCTTTCATAGCCATCGCCACTGAAAGCTCTGGTAACTTCATCAACTGTATTGTGTTCCCAAATCTGATGTTGACCAGCCATCGCAATGTAAACCTTCTCATTTAATGGCTCATAGCAGACATCCCATGGAGAGTTGAGGAGCTGAGATAAATATGTAAAATGACGGTGTTTAGAAAAATGATGTTTGGCCAGGAAACTCAACATTAAAAGTTAGATCCAGAGGAATTAATTTTTCCCTGATGAAAAAATAGTACTAATGGCATCAACACGAACAGATTTTCACGAAATATATTCATGAATGAGCCTACTTGGGAACCATCATCAATGCAATTTGCAATTTTTTCATATTTCTCAATCTTGCCTGAGTGGAGCCCTTTCCTCCTCCTTTGTAGTCAGAACCTTTTGTTCCATTTCCAGCAAGGGTCCGCACAGTCTCATTAACAAAATCAATCTCCCTATAACAATATAAAACAGTTGCAAACTCATTATGGAAGGTTATTACAATAATGGTACACCACTGTAGTTCCTACTTTCCCGATCTGTACAATAAAGGTATGCAGGACTGAAAACAAGAAAATAGTATTTAACAGATATTCAAAGATATATGGGTTAAAATTTAAGAACTATAGGGTTTTGCCTTGAGTACTTTAATTTGAATCCCATGTTTTGATCTCTGCCAGTGCATTTCCAAATATAACACAATTAAATGCTCGGCATGCCATTATAATCGCCTTGGGTTTATAAGCATTTCAGAGTTCAGACACTAATTCCTAATTCCATGTCATAAGCATTGATTCCCATCCTTACATAATACCATCAGTTTTGTGTCTGGAAGCCTTTTTAATACATGTCTCTGAACATGCACTAATCCTAGATTCTGGACCATATATCATCAGGCTTTTGGATTAAGGAGGTTGAGAGAAAATGTGGTCGGAAAAGCTCCTTTTGTCTGGGGCCAACCACTTCTACAGAAAAGACACTAACTACGATGTTGAATAAAAATTTGCAGCTCATTTTCAAAATGATGGAAGGGAAACTCCAATTGTCCATGGCCAGCCACTAGTCAAGAAAGACATGGATGGCACATCTAAAATGCAGCCCAAATTCAACTTGTGAGTGGCAAAACTCCTGTCTAGGGCCAGCATTAGCAATGATGCATAAAAAATGCTACTTGTTTTAAAATCAATTCTAACCTACACATGGCAGCCCAGTGACGAGGCTTTCACTGTTTTAGGGTCTGAGGAGGGTCATTTATGTATGCTGACTTCCCTGCTTCTGTAGAGAAGCTATTTCCTTACTAGAACCCATGCCCTCAAGGTCTCAAGACCGTAATCTTACAATTGCACCAAGGCCCACCCTCCCATGTAACCTACATAACTTTGCTCAAATGTAACTCCTGTCGTACAGGGCCAGAAACGGGACAAGTAAGAAATTATCAATTTATGATTATCTAAAATGCTGCCCATTTTCAAATAAATCTGTTAAATTTAATATTGGGCTGCATAAAATGGTTTGGGCTTCCCATATTGAGTAAAAGGTGAACCGTATTAGCAGGTTTTCATTTCCACCGTTATATGAAACCTCTGTCTTGTATTTTACCAATGTGGGACTTTAGTCACCACTTTAACAAAATCTAACCTAAACAACTAGCATTTGAAAAAAATTCTTCTGGAACTCCGGCTATCTTTGAAGGGCAAAATTTTTTCCCCAAAAAAAAAAAAAAAAAAAAAAAAACAAGTGTCCACTCAGGTTGTAAAATAGCACTTAGGTCCTGGAAGTAGTTGCCTTGGAAACACAAAAATCACAATGAAAGAAACGTATTGAAAACTAAAATAGCTTTATCTTCTGCAACTGCAAATATGTACAGCCAGCAACAAATATTCACAAATATATAACATTAATACAGAAATCAAGCAAGTCTCAGGATATCAAAGAATTAAATATGAGGTTAGCATATACCTTAAAGCATGGTTTTCAGTATCTGCAACATAAAGGAGATTTTTCTTGGCATTGTAAGCCAGACCCTACAAAATCGCAGAGCCATGAGGTTCTTGTCATGCATCCAAAATCACACAGAACATAGGAAGATGTGTTTTTACTGACACGAACGAACTCAATTTCAAATACTACTTAATATGCTAGAAGGTTAACTAAATGCTTACTTGAGGACGGTTAAAAGTGGCATCATCAAAATTACCATCAAGTAAACCTTCCTCTCCTGTGCTCCCAATTTGGAGGATAAAATTTCCTTCTAGGTCAGTTACTACCTGAATTCAGACACAATAAGATGGATGAAAGTCAATCCAGGTACATCAACACATATTCTTACACATGCTCAAATCACAGAGGGGAAAAGATATGCACAATTCTCACAGACCAATATGCATATGCCATATGCAGTGAATGTACCTGCATACATAGATGGAGAGAGAAAGAAAGCATACTATACGGTTATGGTTACTGTCTGAAATGAAGAGCCGATTGTTGACGACATCGATTGCCAGCTTCCCAGGAAACTTCAAAGGAGATGTGATTAAGCGTGGATCATTATCTTTCTCCAAATTCAAAGGAATTGGTGAGTTGTCAAGGATCTTCTTTCCACCATAGTACAATAGAGCTGCCTCCACTAAATTGTCAAGATCCTACCAAGAAAATTACTTTACACTTTTGTTTTTCTTTGGGCATTTACAAAGTAAAAGTGAGCAAATAAAACCACAACAGATTCAATATTGAGGAAACTAAACCAAGGTGAGGGAATAGATATATGAACAGAAAAGAATCTAACAACCAATCCCAATGGAATCCCAAATGTACTGACAATAGGTCAATGTTCTTGCCAATTCCCTTTTATGTGTTTCACCAGAGCGTTTTGATTTTGAGAAGCCAGTCTCATAATCTTTAATCCCTCAAGTTCTATACCAACTTGGTTACTTTTTAATACTTTTCTCCAAGTTTTATTTCGGTTTTACAGTCCAACAACCAAAATCAGATCATAATAATGATACGAGGACTATACATTTTACAACATGCTGTAAATTTAGAGTCTTCAATACCAACAGAGACACACCTAACATTTGTAGAAAGGGTTCTGCATTGATGGGAATTTTAATTCTAATTTAGGTTATAGCAAATGAAGTTAATTATTCTGAGATAAATGAATGTAGACAGTCGTTGTGTCACATATCAGCATAACAACATTACATTCAATATATAGAAAGGCAGAGTCTTAACATATCTGTAAAAAAAGCCAGAGGAACTCGTCAGTACCTTCCGGCGGCCTTCGCCTGATAGTTGAGCAAGGAGCTTACCATTGGGGCCGACAATAGCAAATGTAGGCCACGAGTTTACACCGAGCTCTCGCCAAAGGTACATGTCTCCATCATTTACCACCTATATTAAGAGGGAAGGGACAACAATATTATATGATATAAAGCTCAACTTTAAATTAGAAAATTGAAGACGAAAACTAATCCTCCATAAGTACAACAATAACAAGGTAATGTTTATTCTGCCAAGAATCGGAAATGAAAATGAGAAAACGGGAAGAAAAGAATGAGTAAAAGGTGGCATCGTATGCTTTTAACGTTAACTCATAAATAGGGCAAATTATAGGAGTTTTTGAGGGATTGCATCATGTGTCGTGTGAGAAAAAGAAATGTCTGAATGAGACATCATCTGATTTACCTATTGTTTTGTGTGCATGTGTGTACTATATTGTTTTGTATGATAATTGATAACTGTGAAATTTGATAATGGGCTACACATAATGGCTTGGGCTTCCACTAATAAAAGGTCAACCTCGTTAGTAGGGTTTGGCTACTACCATTATATTTAGCTCATTCACATTTTATTTTACCGATGTGGGATCACTTAACAATAACCATTTTCTTAGTGACGATGTGTGCTTTTGCCAAATACGGGCCCGGCCAGAAAGAATGGCTCAACTAGATACATCACAAGTAATGTTCATCTTCAGATGGCAAGGGGACCAATATAACTAGAACAGGTATAACTCAGAATTTGTAATTCATCTAATGATCATCTCACATAATATGCCAACTACAAAATTAGCCTAACCTATTCTGTTACCTATGTAGCATTTGAGAAACACCATGACAAGAAAGATAGAACCACGCATGCACAAGTAACTGGTACTTTAGTTGGTGAGCCTATACATTGTTAACACATCATTCAAGGCTGTATTTTATATTAAGTGGAGCAATAAGAAAGGACATCATTCAGATCAATGCAAATTATTTCCAGATTCCAATCATTATAATTGTCAAAAGTATTCTAGCTCTTGTTATACCCAAATCCAAATGAAGGGAGAGAAAGATGATCAATCCTGTGACAAAAGACAGCTTATTACCCAACACTTGCATAAATAAAAGGCAAATACTTCATTGAAAATCAAACTTTTGCTTAAATAAAGTTTCAAACATTAGACTTACTGGGTGAGTGATGTCATAGCGCAAAACAGCACTTCGAATGGCTTCCAAATCTTTCTCATTATCAAACTTTGCAGAGTGCACTCCAACAACAGTGAACTGGACAAAATAAACTCATATAAACAACTACGTCTGGAACCATAGTTTCAAAATTTGTGCAATCAATTAACTAAAATAGCAAGCAGTAGGCCTGGAACACAAGCAAACTTCACAAGCAAAGATTCATTACATGAAGCTTTGACTACAAACAACTCTACAATCTAACATTTTTTCAATGTGAGACTTTATCACACACTTCAACACTCCCCTCACGTTCAAGCCTCACATTTTTCTTTTATTGGTGGGTTCGACACGTGCCCAATCGGGGGCATTTTTAAATCGGCACTCCCCTCACATGCAAGTATTTTTCTTCTACACGTGAACCACTTCAGGCATGTCCTTTTGCAAGTGGGTCGGAGACCACAGGAGGAGGGAACACAATCAAGCCCAGGCGTGGATCATAACCAACTTTGATATCATGTTAAATTTTAATAATGGGCTACATATAATGGTTTGCCCTTCCACTACTAAAATGTCAACCTTATTAGTAGGGTTTGGTCTTCCACCTTTGTAAGCCACTTCTTAATCTTATATTTTTCCAATATCCAACTTTATCACCCACTTCAAAATATTTAGTTATACCATACCCTCACTGGCCTCTGATGCCAAGCATTTAATATATCACTAGAAGATTTTCCATAAGCAACACGTTTAGAATAGTCTATGTGATCCTGAATACTCTATATTCCAACATTGTGCCACGGGTAATGGCTGAAGCAAGAGCACAGTGGAAGAAGGAAATCATTGACACCCTCCAGAAAGAGCTTGGAAGCAGCACAATTCTCTGTGTGAGGCCATTAAGAGTCTAAACAAGTTGCCTATGCTATACTTGTATCTTTTGTGATGATTAGAAATCAAAGATTGACCTAAGGTCGTAATCATGTTTATAATAAAAGAAAAATATGACATCAGAGCTCATAAAGTTGATTAACTTCATTATCAGCAATTCAATAAAAGTATAAGCCAGCTAACGAGGATATGATATTTACAGAACGGGAATTTTAGATATCTGAATGAAGAAAAAGGATGTTACCGGCATATCTTTGTACTTCTTCTCCAGATACTCTAGATCTGGCAGCACATGCATGCAATTGATACAGCAATAGGTCCAAAAATCCAGTACAACCACTTTTCCTTTGAGATCCTGCCCAGTAAAGTTGGAACATTTCATAAGTAAAGCTAATATCATACTTCTGATTTCACTAAAAATTAGTTCTTTTTATTGCATAATAAAATGAAAGTAACTTTCCGAAAGTAAGACATTTCTAGTATTAAATTGAATATTTTCTATCATCTGATGGAGTAGCAATTATAGAAGATCAATGCCATAGCAAGAAGCAAGTCTGCAAGATATGCTTCTCTAAGCTCTTAAGAGTCTCAAAAAGCACTTTTGAGAGAAAAATGGGGAGGTGTGTTGCAAGCTTTTACCACAAATAACCCCCCTGATAGAACCCGTGAGTTTGCAGCTAGTCTGAAAAAGAGCGCTCACAAATAGAAGCTAAGTATTTTTCCCTCATTATCATTTGCACACTAATAAACTGTTGACCATATAAATTTTCCTCTAACTTTCACCTATAAAGCTCCAGCGGGGCTATAGTTTAAACACATTTCACCTTAGGAACGACTAGCATTTTATTGCTTGAAGTATTTTAAAAAGTGCGAGGAGCATTGGAGGCGCTAGAATCTACTAGAGCCTAGGCGCGGGCCGCACGGTGAGGCGCGGTTTTCAATGAAGTGAGGCAACTTTAAAAGTATAATTTAAAATATTATAAATATAAACATAAGCATTACTTTGAAATTTCAATAATTGGGCATCATATAAAGGCTTGGGCTTGCATACTAAAATGTCAACCTTAATAGTAGGGTTTGACTTGCACCGTTATATATAGATCATTTCTTTCATATTTATCCAATGTGAGACTTCACTCACTTCAACTCTCTCCCTCACGTGCAAGCCTCACATTTTCTTTTTATCAGTGGACTCAACACGTGCACAATTGGAGACCTTTTAAATTGGAACTCCCCTCACTTGTAGGTATTAACTTCAACACATCAGGATCAAAACATGCTCTGATAACATGTGAAACTTCAATAATTAGGCTACATATAATGGCTTGGCTTCCATAATAAAAGATCAAGTAGGGTTTAGCTTGCACCTTTATATATTGTATAGCTCACTTTTTTTTCCATAATTATACAATGTGGGACTTTATCCACTTCAACAATTACCAAAATATGTAAATAACTATTGAGAAGACAAAACTAAAAGCCATATCATCTGAATATGTAAATAATTATTAGAAAATAAATCTTTGCTTTAATGCTTGTTCTTCCTTTGTTTTTAAATTTGAATGTAGTTTGCTTATGTTGTTGGTGTTAGCATATGTTTTCCTTATTGGATTTATCTTACCTCTCCAACTCATGCACAGGTTAAGGTTCATTGGGACTCATGTTTAGTAATTTAATATTATTATTTTTACCTTCAAAATAGCAAAAGTTGCATAAAAGTGAGTGAACAAATAATATAAAAATATATAAAGAACCCAATTTATGAAACCCTAAAATGGAAGTTTTCGTATTAAAGATCTCAATTCACAAGACAAATTCATTTTGGTATTGTCAATGGGACTTGGAAATATGAAAAGTCGGCATAATAATTTTCCATAATTAAAGCCATAAGCATTTATAACCATAAATGGAGATTTTGAATTTTGAACTGTGAACTGCCCCTCCATTACAGCAGTGTGCCGCTGTGAAGTCGCCTCGCCTCAAGGTTTTTGAGGCTCAACTATGCGCCTTGCACGTCAGGAGCTTATTTTAAACACAGACTGCTTGGTAGCTAAAGGTGTAAGGAGATGCAACTACCCAGAAGGTTAGTCATACTAAATAGTGCTCTTTTAGTAATCTTTTTTAAAGCATTATTTTTAAATCTTATGTAATAATTACCGCTGTGTGCTTGTGATTGGTTTAGATAATTGCACTACGTTAAATACTTAAATATTAGAAACTCATGGAGACTAAAAGTTTGTTAGTTCTAAGTTTATTGTTAGAAATAAAGATAATCTATGCATCACTAACAAGGCCATAATCAATGCAGATCACTTTTGTGATGTATACATATATCATAGAAATTCAAGTTTATGGTAGTTACCCTGCGAAACTGAAGGGGAGCCGTATTCAGCCAATCAAGTTTTGAAGGGAATTCTGGCACAATTGGAGCACTTCCCCTTACACGGTGAAAGTTGAAACACGCAAAAAAGATTAAGCATAAATTTCCTAGGAAGCCATTACATAAATATGTTACTAGTACTGAAGTAAAAAGGAAGAAGATGAAAAACTTGAACTAACTTGGTTTCCAGATCAGAGATATAGTTCACAAATTGTTTGATTCTCTCATTTCGTGATTCACCTACAACCATTAAAAGACTGTTAGATAGTGACTTTTACTGTCTATTTGGCAGGACTTCCTACTATATTCCAGGACATGTACCAGTACCATTGTCCCCAAAAGATGGACGGTTGACTCCAAAAAACAGATTCCAAATAGCTTTAGGAGATGTATATTGCATAGCCTGCAAGGCATTGAAATCACATGTATATTACTGGATTGAAATGATAACGAGATTAAACATTATCATATATCTTCATTCACTCAAAAGATGAAATCAGGATAAATTTAATCAATATATCCTTCTGAATGTATCTGCTTATTCAGTTATACCTTCCAATTTGAGATAGTAAAGGCAAGACAAGATAAAGCAATTGCCAGACTTCCATATCTCAATACATCTCGCCGAGAACCCTGCAACCTGTCAATAAATTATTTCTGCAACCTCACACTGAACTGATGATGTTAGAAAAAGACTCTTCATTTTATCGGAAATGAAATTGGGTTACAAATACTAACTATATGACATAAATAAGGATATACTCTGAAATCCAGATCCTTAGAAATTACACTCCAAAATACGATAAAAGTGAATATATTTTCCATCACTAGGGGGTCCAGAGCTGTTAACTTTAAAGCTCTATTCTGTTATTAGAACAAAATTAGTTGTGTGCTTTCTTACCCATGTCTCCCAGATCTAATTCTCTGGTACCCCACATGAACCCTTCATACGAATTAATTCCTAAAAGTAGCAGTGCTCCATATATTTGTAACATTTAAACAAGATACTATAGCAATGGACCATAACCAGCATATAAACTTAAGGATTGAGGGGTTCAAGAAGATTTCAGTATGCATATTGGTAACAGTAAAGTTTTACTTAATGAGCTGACATCATATAATGGGAGATTAGAGCATCATATGATCCAGTACATCAAGGAAATATAGGTTAGATCAGAAGGGATAATATGTAAATGGATAATCCAGAGAACAATGAGATTATTATTCTGGGTTTCCTTGCAGTTCCATTGTATTGCAGTTATTTCCTAGCTAATTATTCTAATAAAATTTAGGATTTTGTTCTTCATTAACAAGGTTAAGACGTGAGAGAGAGAGAGAGAGAGAGAGAGAGCGCGCATAAAAAGCAGTTGTGAATGCGAAGTGGTAGCCTGCCATTCTTACTATATTCTCTCTTTCATGTAGTCTATAAATAAAAGTTCAAATACAACAATTTACATGATAATACTACAGTTAAAAGTATTATGTAAGAATGTCCAGTTTAATATAATAATAATTATTACTCCCTCCGTTCCAAAATAAGTGTCCTCCTTTTTATGTTGAGAAAAATTAAGAAGTTAGTTAGTGTTGTATATTTACTCTACCATCCCCATGAACATGTGTTCAATCAAACTCAAAGGATACTAACTAACTAATTATAGGGACATTATTGATATTTCATGCATAACTAACTTCCTAAATAAGGAAACAAGACACTTATTTTGGGACAAAAATTCAACTCAAACAGGACACTCATTTAGGGACGGAGGGAGTATTATTTATCAAGTTATTATCTTAATCCAATCATCATTCACATTCAACGAGGGACATATTTCTATTTTGATCTTCCCCAGACCAATATTATATTTTTGTATTTTTCATTGCTTTGCCTTTGCCTTACTGAAAAATCTCAGCATTTGGTCTTTTGCTTCCAATTAGATACAGCTTCAGATAATAAGAAATTTGCAATCTTATAATGTCAATCATCCAAGACATTTAAGTAGCAATCCTATATGTAGACTTACATTACAGTTTTATTAGTTTGGGGACAGATATAGACCAAAAATATTCCAGTAAATGAACTAAACAACATCTAATAAGACAATTCAGTGAGAAGAACAGACAAAATACAGAATTCACAGTATAAAACTTACCCCCCATTTGAGGAAACCTCCTTAGTGATAGCAATTGTATCCAGCATTGTCCCATTATTTGTTCTTTCTTTTGGGTTTACTGGTGAAGTTTGTGGAGAACTATTAAGAACCTGAGTTTCCTCTATTCTCTTCTCACCTGCTGCAATATGTTTTAATCAGAGTTCATTGAGCCAGAAAATATTCAGCAAAAACCAGAAAAAGATTGAAACAGAAATTAAGACATTCTTAATTACTTAGTGTCAAAACTATTAAATGCAACATCTCACTTAAAATGCCAAAGATAGTAAAAGCAATTTATTGAGATAAATGGTGCACTTAAGCATTAGAGAGAGAAAAAAATCCATACATATGGTCCGCATTACACAAGAAAAGGTCTTATAAGTTCTCAAAACATGACAAGATTGTAGGTTCGCCATTCTACATAATTGATCGTACAAAAAGATATATGTAGCAATTTCCCAAGACTACATACTATGGGAACCTGAACCACCACTGAGAATATCATCAAGTGAAACACTTCCTATCTCATTTCTGATTAGCGATGGACCAGCTGTGTTCAACGTATCTTCTGACAATGTAGTTGTTACAGCAATACATCTGCAAGCAACAGAAATGGTCACTTCTCAACTTAATGAAAGTGGTGATGAAATAAAGTCCCGCCTGAATTAAATATGAAAGAAATGAGCTATCTATAAAGGTGCAAGTGAACCCTACAAACAAGGTTGACCTTTTAGTAGTGGAAGAGGAAGCCATCATATGTAGCTCAATATTAAAATTTAACACAACCAAAGTATATCCAGGATCAGGAGATCCAAAAAGGAAGAGGGAAGGAGGAAGAAGAGAGCAACAAAAAAGATAAAAACACATAAACCTATATGACTATGCAAACATGCAATATAAGGAAAAAAGTAAAGAAATCCATCTAGGACATCTTTTGTTTCATGGAAAATAACTTAGAGAGAAAAAAAAGAAGAAAAACTTTACATGTTTTCTGCTGTTTGGCATATCATGGAAAGTATCTCTTAGTCAGGAAAGTCTATTCATAAAATTTTATATAACGACATTTTGGAAAATTTCCCAGAGCCAATCATATATGGTGGTCAGCAAACAATGTTTTTGGAAATGTTTTCATACACAACACTTTTGCCCATCGGAAATCATTTTCTGCAGAATAAAAGGATCCTAAGATTCAGTATGATTTGACACAAATTCAAACCATTCTCACAAATAGACATGAGCATATGAATCAATTTACCATGGATATTTGACTGACATCATGTAGACAGTTACCTCATCTGAGCAGCATTTGCTGCCTGCACTCCAGCTAGTGCATCTTCAATAACAATACACTAAGAGAAAATACACATGAATTACTTCCAATAATACAAAATATTGATGTCATGGAATAAGTACAAGTAAAATTTATATTTTATTGTAGTTTTTCAAAATTGAAAATTTCCGAGTAAAACAATCATCAATTCTCTGTGGAAGTTCCCCAACACAAATGACTGAAGAGCTGGAAAAAGAAAATTAGAGATAACTTATCTGAAAAGCACAAACAGAATGCCCATACAAGCATCGGAAAACTTCTTTAAGTAGAAAACTAGGGTATAAATATTGAAAAACAAAAGATAGGTGGTAAAAAGTGATTGAGCAACTTATTTGACAATATTTGTTGAACACCTGGAGAATTATATATTACTAAAAGTAAATCATTTACTCTATAGTCTTCAATAGAGATGCAAGTATAAAAATTAATTTTATCTATTCTGACCTTTTCTTGCACTAAATCTAAGAAATTTATATTTTCAGAAAGGAGTTGCAAAAAACAGGAAAACTACAACAACTATCACAAAGTCAGTGATGTAAAGCAACTCAAAGTCCAAACTATATTATTACTCACTACTGATGCCGATAACAACTTTAAATTGCAGAATACGCTATATACCTCACTCGGTGGCACATCTAATATCCTTGATGCTGCCAAAAAGATATCAGGAGCAGGTTTCAGATTCTCAAAAGCATCTGCTGATACAATAGCATCAAACCTGATAAACAGAAACTAACTAAATAACAGGAACCAAAAAGTCCGATTTAATAAGTCGGATCTCAAAAAAAAAAACATTTGGGTAAAGATTTAGTTTTTGGCCCCCAATTCTTTCTCTTGGATTACTGCACTTAATGTTATAGTTATACACATGCAGCACTCAGGAATTTGAGGAAACATCAGTATGCACATTTAAATACTATAATGCTTTTTTCAGCTTATCTTGTAATATTACACTATTTTTACTGTCTCCTAAAATGATAAAAGTTGTTCAAACTGAAAATAAAATCTCATGACCAATGACGTGTCACAGATCATAATTAGACCTATACAGTTAATCTTTTTTTATATCTCTATTTTAACTTACTTTTTTACCATAATCCTTCTAAAATGTGCTTGACAATAACTTACCATGCATGACAATTATATGGGAGGGTTGATTTCTCTCTCAGCCATGTAACATTGATTATATTTGACTACGAACGGTGGCTCGAGAAGGATATTTGAATTTTATCACAAAAGCTGAAAATTAGACAAAACAAACAGAGCAACCGATTTTTTCCTAAACATACTCCTTCCATAATTGGTAACAACTTTAGTGCCGTGAGTTCAATATTCGATAGTACAAAATTCACTTGAAGACTAACCAGAATTCAATTTGAATTACGAATGGTCAAAATTTTGATTATGGTAACACAAACCCTCGTTGCATGATTTGCATCTTAGTGATCATCGTAGCAAATTGTGAAGGAAATAAAAATTATATGGTGGATACAGAGATAGTTGATGCAATTCATGAACTACAGAAACAAAGCAAATGATCGCATTAACTTACAATGACAATGGTAAACCAGCAGCTGCTAAGTTTGCATCAACCTTGATACGATCAGCACTAGATGCAACAGCAACTTTCAGGCCTTTGCTTTTACACTGTAATGCAGTATTGCAGTGGAATCGAATTATCTAATGATCACTAAGTACACCAACATGACACTTAATTTATGTCTCTTGTTGTTCATGGGACTACATACCTCAGTAATGAGCTCAAGAGCACCAGGGAATCCTATTCCAGAATTTGGTTTGGCATACTACAAGAGGTGGAGAAATTTTAAGAACTATAGACAATTTCAGAAGTAAAAGTAACACTGCATGAACATCTATACTCATCATATGACATGTCCAAACAAAATTATAAATAGTATGATAGAGACAATAACCTTATCTAGATATATCTCAAAGAACCTCTTCTTCGCTTCTT
Source organism: Pelargonium nanum (assembly GCA_036897485.1). Taxonomy (NCBI): domain Eukaryota; kingdom Viridiplantae; phylum Streptophyta; class Magnoliopsida; order Geraniales; family Geraniaceae; genus Pelargonium; species Pelargonium nanum. Next base: position 6,656 of record JAYMTF010001696.1, on the reverse strand, counting down.
CAGGATTGAAATCCTTAACTCCCTTAACAGAAGCTACACCCCCTAAGAAATTAGCTTCACCTGGTACATTGCGTATAGAAGTCCCAAACAGAGGGGGGGAAAAGCAAAGTTTTCATGTCAAAACAGTGCATATCAAAATGTAGGACACAGGTCCATGGAATTGTTACTACTTACAAACACGTTATACAAGAAACTCAATTTGAATAGTTATAATATATGTTAAGGAAATGGTGATCATAGGACCATGTTGTCCTTGTCCCCATGGTTAACATGATGACTGTCATATGAAGATTCTCCTTTAATTCAGTTTAGATCCTCATTTAATGGATGATCCATGCTAACCATTTTCCTTTAAAATGCTAAACACATTTTGGGTTTCAACATGTGCATATCCTCAGACAGAGTAAACAAGCACTAATCAACACATTTGCTCACAAACAATACTTATCAAGTGAATCACTAATCAACACATTTGAACAGTTGGGTTCAAAATATTTACCAGTTCCCATGAAAGGCACAAAATCATCGACAGTAACTTCCACACCCATCTCGGCAAAAACGTCGACTCCGGCCATTCTGGAAGACTCTTCACTGTTGCAGAGCACTCCATCCATGTCAAACAACACTGCAGAAACCTTCCCCCACTCGCTTCCAGAAGTCTCCGGAACATTCTTCTCCTCCACTTTCACGCAGGCCTTGACCACCATTTTTCTTCCTCGTGGAAGCGAAAAAATGAGACTTTTCGATCGACCCAGGAAGAGGGAGGGAGGGCGTGAAATGGGTCTCGGGTTGGTCGACGGGAAAGTGAAGAGCTTGGTGTTTGGTTGACACAGAGGAGAGAGCAGTTTCAGCTTCAAAGCCATGGCTTTGGTGGGTGTGTGTCTGTGTTCAACTCTGGGAGAGGGAGGGGATTTGATTACGTTTGGAACTGATTTGATGAAATTGCCCTCCATTTTGGTTACGTTAGGGTCGGGTTTGGGTTCATCAACCCAAACCCGACCCTAAAGGGTTGTAGGGTTGATCAGATCGGTTAAGAGTATAGACTTATAGTTTCGAGTTTTAGACATCAAATGCATTATTTTTGTAGGTATATCCGTCCCTATTTTTCGGGTTAATAATTTCAGACCCGAACACAACCCAAAATGAGATGGGTTTCGGGTACTGGCGGGTCGGTACCCTTTTGCCGGCTCTAGATTATCCTTATATGTCAAAGCTTGACCCTTGGTTTATTTGTCTTTATCTTGAAATCTATTTATTGTGTTTAAGCAAATTTTAGTTTTTTCCAGTGGTAGTGAGTAGGTTTCATAATTTATTTTTGTGAATAATTGATACATTATCCACATGGAGAGTCAGAGGAGACCACTCTTTTTCTTTGGCACCATCAACCTCAGGAGCTCCTACTCCAACCCCTACGATTGATTATCAACTTTTGAGCACACTTTTTATTTATTTTTAATGTTTACATAATAGTAGTATATAAATCAATTATTAAGATATGACATGAATCCAATATACAAGCATTTGCTTGGTGAATCCTCTAATGATAACATAATCAAACTTTTACTTTTTCTTTCAAGAATATCTATTAAAGCTCACACTTTTACTGATAAAATTTCCATTCATTTTACTGTAATCAATAATTACTTACTATTCTTGTCACTTCCAAGAGCAATAAGAGCAAAAAAATTGTGGTTAGTCCACTACACATTGTGGTTAGTCCATGATTAGAAACTTACCTTCCCCACTAATTATCATGATTAAGTTATTTAAGCCTTAACACACCTTCTCTATAAATTCTCCACTTGTTACCAAACAAGATCAATCAAATATCTCCAACTCCAAAAGAAGAAAGATAACTAGGTATGTATTATTCCCAACATTTCTTCAATTGTAAGCTCATTTGATTTGTACTAATGCTTTTGTTTTTTGCTGGTCTGGTTTAGGACAAGCAAACATGAAGAACATAACTGTAGTAGTGTTGATTGTGGGATTGTTATCACTATGTATTGAAGCTAATGCTGGAAGGTTTGGTTTACAAGAGAGAGCTAGGAGCCTTGTGGGAGTCAACAATGTTGATGGTAAATCTGGAAAATCAGCTAGTTATGGCAACCCCATAACTGGTTCAGTCCCTGCTGTTGTTGCTAAAAATGGCGACAAAACAGTTGATGATAGTAGCAGCAGTAACCTGAGTGAAGATCAAATGAATGACAGTTATGGAGCTTATGGAAATCCTTCTGGCTCGTCCACAGAGACTCATCGAACTTACAAAACTGAATGTGTCAATCCCAAAACTAAGTGTTAAGGAACCTGTACTCATGAACAAGGAATTGGATTAATACATATATATGTGTGTACTCTCTACGTATTTGATCAAATAGTGTGATACTAGCTAGTTTGGTTTCTGAGAAATGTAATGGTCGTATTGTATGTATGGCTTGTAGCCGGCACATTTCATGTTGAACACTATAGAAATAAATAAAATTAACCATGGGATTGCTACTATATGTATGGTTTGTAATGTACCAATACTACTAGCATTCAGCATGAACATGCCATTCTTGACAGTAATCGTATGAAGATCAATATTGCTATCAGAATAAAGCATATACATCAGAATAAAGAATACATATACTCATATATACGGTTTGTAATGTAACAATAAATTAAGCATGCTGTTCTGATAGTATAGCACTATTATCAGAACTAAGTGTTCCTTCCCAGCATTTGCATAGATGTTGAATGACAATTCAAGATGATAATGTATCAAAACTATACGTTTGATCAGATGGCACAGACTTGTTCAAACCAGTAATCAATGGAATCACATATAAGAAGTAAATCTACCGCCCGCCATCATTGAATAACTTCAGGGGGTTTTATTTTCTTCTAACCATAATTACTACTTTCGTGGCCACTTGCGTGCAGATTGCAGACGCTAGCACTCCCAATAAGGCCAGGTAATTGTGATTACTCATCACTCCACTACACTTTGTACTCTTAATGGCATCATTTAAGATTTTTCATTCCTACTAACCATGATTAAGAAAAGGGAGTTCTCCTATAAATTCTCTATCTTGAGTCCAATATAATATTGTCACTTGTTTCACCAAAAATCTGAAAAGGGTAAGTCAATGATTGTTGAGTTCATCTGAGTAGAATTCTTATTTGGTAACTTCCAAAACTTGTATGTCTGAATTCTTATTGCAGGTTGATCATGAGGACAGTACTTGTAATTGTTTTCATTCTAGGATCAGCTCTGGCATGCTTTCAAGCAGATGGCAGAAGGTTTGTTTTGGTGGAGGTGAATAAAGGAAAAACTGGTTACCAACTATCATCTAACTATGGTAAGCTAAATGATCAGAATGGTTCATCAGATTCTGCATCTCATGCTGATAATGAGAACAAAAGCACTGCTGGTAATGGGAACGACGGTGAAGATACAGGTAAGAATGACAACTATGGAACTTATCCCAATCCATCTGGATCATCAACAGAGACTCACCGTGCTTATTCAAATGATTGCCGGCCTGGAAGTGGAAGAGCCTGTTAATCTGTTTATAAAAAAAGATGCCATGTTTCTAGCTTGTTTACTTTGTATCATATAACTAGAACAAAAACACAGTTTGCTTTTTATATGTACTTGACACAGTTAAGTACTAGCTAGATGCATATATACCTGTGGCTTGGATGTGTATATCAGTTATGTGAGTTGATGTCATTTAAATCCATCTGAATGTCATTAATCATATCGATATCAGTAAGAATGAAACTTGAAGAACTCCATTTCAGTACCCATCATTGATCAATCTCCTATTGCTATACTCTGTGCTTGTCAAGTCCTACATTGGAAACACAACCAAACTTAAATCGATAATTAAGATGATAACAAATTAAGTCATTGATATGGCCAGTAACAAGAATCTCAACAGACAATTGCATGCGTACGTACTAGAAGCTGAGGATGTGTATTGTTTAGGTATTTCCAAGTGTCTGTGAACTGTCATGGTAGTATTCCAGCATATCTATCCTAAAACAATAAGAACCCGGTTGGTCTTGTTTGGTGTGTATTTCATCCTGTTGATCCCCACGAGGATCTTTGGATCAAGGCCACATTTACAGAACCATTGTTGTTTGGTTGCATCTCTAATAGATAAAAGCACTCACTGAAATTTTTACTGTACACTGAGCCTTATAATGGGCACAGAACAGAATCAAGCATTAACATAGTTACAGCTTTAGGAGCAGCCCTTGCTTATTGAAACTAGTACTTCTAATGGATACATAATCAAGCATTAGCATTGAAAGAAAACAAAGTAATGCTCACAGCATTACTGAAAACTTCCATTGATTTTACCTTTGAAACATAATTACTGCTTTCGTGCCCACTTCCAAGGGCAAGGAGCTGTACCTGTAAATTCCGCCTGATGAGACCAAACAATCATAATTGCTCAACTAGACACTGCCACAATTAGAAAACATGTCATCCCACTAATCATAATGATTAAGATACTTTCTATAAATTTTCTTGCAATTATCAAACAAGATACGTCAGATTAGCTTCAAAGAAGAAAATAAGGTATGTCTGGAGAAAGTTTTAAAAATGACTTCATTTGGGTACATAGAATATTTTCTACAAGTCAAGTAACGCTCCTAATTTATGATTCTGGTTGCAGGTTAATCATGAAGACAGTACTTGTTCTTCTCTTTGTTGTTGGGTTAGTATTAGAGTCCCTTCAAGGTGACGCAGCAAGAGTTATTTTACAGAAGAGGGCCCGAAAACTAGAGCAAGTCCGTAATGGTGCAACTGATGCTAACCCAAATGGTAGCTCTGGAAAGCCAGCTACTTACAGGAATCCTATAACTGGTTCGGTGCCAACAGCTGTTAACAAAACCAGTGACAGTAGTAACAAAAGTGAAGGCGAAAAGAATGACAGTTATGAAGCTTATGGCAATCCTTCGGGATCCTCAACTGAGACTCACCGAATTTTTCCAACTGATTTTCATCCAATTCATCCTACTAAGGGTTGTAATTGACATGTTCTCAACAAAAATCTTAAGCAAATATATGTGTGGTGTTTGTGATGAAAGTCCATGGAACTGGTTTGGTATCAGCAACTAAATAAATATACATGAACCTACTATAATGTAATGCATGGCTGTGTTTTGTGAATAGTGTTATTAAAAGTCATGGTTGCATGGCTTCTAGCTATGCTCAACACATCTGTGTTGACAACTTATAAGAATAAAAAGTAAATCCATGGCTGGTTTGGCTTGTTGCGTGTGTACACTATCAGTGCAATTCTGATGAGGATGAAAACTGAAACTACTTAATTTATTATCACATCTATTTGATAATTCAGATCAGAATTACTCGGCAAAACTTTCAAGGAAATTTTTTATGTAATTTAATGTGTGCGCGCTTATTTTTCACAGTAGATATATAATAGGTGAATGGAAGAGAGAATTAGCAATCCACATCCTTCATATCTTAACAGCTTTACATATATTTACCTATTCTGGAAATGAACTTTTCAACAGTTTTTCTTCATCACTACTCGGCAGGAAAGGAATCACATATTCACATAAGAAATTTACCTTTTTTGAGTTTTTACAAATTCCGCAGCTTTATTAAACCTATAATCACAAGGACTGACAAGTTCTGTAAATAGGAGAATATATATTGAGAAACAGTGACATAAGTTGACAATAAAAGAGTAATGCAATTAAGAAAGATTTCTCGATTTGAGAGTAAATCTGTCAACCATAGTTATTGAATCGAGATTCGTATCGAGTATCGTTAGAGCTATTTTTTGAATCGTGCGTCGTATTTTATCGTGAATCGTATGATACACAACATTTTTCAAATTTTTTAATTATAATACTTATAAATACTTTTCTTCGTATAAAGTATATATATTTTTTGTTATGTAATTTTATGTATAACATCGTACCCTTGAACTAAAATAAATATTACTTTTTAAATTAATAATCAAAATCTGAAATCACAAATCTAAAGTTCCAAACAAGTCAAATTGTAATGGTAATCTCTTTTTTTAGAGCAAAATTGTAATGGTAATCTTAATTTTTAAAACACAACATAAATTAAGAAACTAGTCTTCATTTCGAACATTTTTCAGAGGATAGCCATAATCATCATTGCTATAATCATCATCATTATCATTGTCACCGTCCAAGAAAATCATAACTTCATCATCTTCATCGATCAACTTCACTTGATATTTGGATATTTATAGAAGACTATAAGAGTATAATACAATAACTAATATGAATGAGCAATGACCTTTTGCATTTTATTGAATCTATTCGGTATTTCAGTTTTTAAACATAATTTTAATTATATTAAGCTTTTAAGTGGAAGTGTAAGCAAATAGTGATGTTTGTCTTATTTTTAAATGAGGTTTGCCGGTAAATCTAAGAGGAAATGACTCAATTCACTTGAAATCACAACAAAATCATGTATCGTACGTATCATATTGTATCGCCGATACGTACGATACAAAACGATACACACGATTCACACACGATACAAACTTAATCATGATACACCTATGCGATACGTATCATTTAGGTAGTGTATCGTATCGTATGCGATACGTACGATTCCTACAACCATGCTGTCAACCTTCAACAGAGAA
>JAYMTF010001695.1:0-21827 GCA_036897485.1 Pelargonium nanum | reverse complement strand
CGAAGCATGATGAACATGTTCTTGATGAAGAAGAAGGGTAATATAATGAAGGGCAATTTTGGAATTTCAGAAAACATGTGGTCATGTGTTGTGCACATGACTGGATTAATGGCATATTCCGTTAAATTTAATTGACGGAAAGATATTTGACATACTTCAGGGTATCCAAAAGTTACATTCAAAAGTTGAGGGTATCCAGGGTTAAAAGGGGTATAGTTGAGGGTAGGTACGTGTGATTTACCCTAATAAATAAATAATGAAAAAGAAAAAGAGATCAGATCTGAATATGAAATCGTAGTCGGAGGAGGTGGAGTCGTGACGTCGGAGATGGAGGAGAGATGGGGAGGTTCGTGGATTTCCGGCAAGGCCAGCAACAGAGGGCGAGGTGGAGGGCTCGCCGACGAGAGAGAGAGGCTGCAGATTGATGGATCTCTTCGGTTCTGCACGGCTTCGTCGTGGCCGGTGGAGGGAAATCGAGGAGATCTCGCCGGCACGAGAGAGAGTCGCCGTGGTCGAGCTCCAACGGCGGCGAGAGAGAGAAAGAGGCTGCAGATTAATCTTCTTGTTTTTTTTTTTGTTTTTTTTTTGGGATTTCATGTGGGGTTTTCATTTTTTCTTTTGGGACTAGGATCTGATTCTTTTTTCCAAATTGGAGGTTGGTGATTAGGGTTTTCATGCAAAACAATCAAAACTCATATCATGGCTGCTGCTGACAGCTGGGTTTTCGGGTGGATTGATGCATATGGGTTTTTGGGTGGATTATTTTATGTGTTTTTTGTTTTTGTTGAAATTTCCGTCAAATTTTTAGGTCTCTGATTTGTAAAGAGAAGAAGGAGAAGAGATGGCGAATCAGTAGTGGGCCGGCCAGTTCCAAGAACAAGCCCAGCCCCCAATAAAATATGACAAAAAAATTAATTTTTCGGCGAGTTTGAATTATTCGGCGAGAGTTTGAAGTTTTCGGCGAGAGTGTTCTTGACTAATGAAGAAGAATGGTATAATTGGTATTTAATAATTTTATACAGTCATGTGGATAACACATGATGAGTGATAATAATTTTCCGTCAAAGTTAACTGACGGAATGAGGTCTGCATAGTTTAGGATAGTCCAAAGTTATAAAAAAAAGTTCAAGGGTGCCCATTGCAAAAAATGTCTAGTACAGAAGTGTCATCTGTAATTTCTCCTTCTATTGTTTTGTTTGTGTTGCATGATTGGAATGAGAAGCATGACGAATAAGCGCCCATTAGATGGCTTAAGTGTCTTTGTTTTATGACAGAGACGAGCATATGGAAAGATTTCCTCTTCTGATTTTATTACTAGGCTTTAGAGTTCAGATCACGTTTAAATAAATTGATACAAGTATTAAATCCAAAATGAAATAGGCATAAATTGGAAAAACTAAAACTTAAAAGCAATTATGAGTGACATCACATAAAACTAGAGCTAACAATTCGATCTAAATCAGCGAGCACTCAACATTCGACCCGTATTTTTGCGAGTATATTGACCTGATTAATTTTTATGTCGGGTCAGACTTGCCATATGCAATATCCGAACTTGACCCATAACTCGATACTAGTACCCTTATTTTACTCGAATTAGGCATTTTTCAACCCGATCTAAAATTTGAATGAAAAGATTTACTTACAACATAGTCCAATATATTAAATAGTAGTTGTGAATTGCACATACGATTTCATGTGCTGGCCCTTGGGTGCATCTCTTCCCTCCCCAGTCCCAATAGCCATAGCAATAAGCAAAGTCTTGACATTTAACAACACTGTGTTTGTGTTGTTGTCGATTTGATTCAATTTCAACAGCGATCCAAAAGCCCTATCGTTAAATTCTCAACTCTTCTGTTTTCTACTATCACCGGATTCACACAACAGATCCCACAAAATTCATTTTCTTGCACTTTCCATTTGTTTCTCGCCATCCAAACAAGCTAATTACCATAATCTTGACTCCTCTAACTCGGATTCTGTATAAGACCCAATACAAGAAACCAGGCTCGGATGGTGAGAGACCCATTTTCAATGCGTTTCTGATCGAATCTGGGAGATGGGTCGATGCGGGTACATGATTTGGTAGAAGGTTCCGGCGAAAGATGCGGCGGCGGGCGGCCGAGTTCCGGCGCCCGGTCCGACGGAGGTTCTCGTATTGGATCTGGGCGCTTCTCGTATTGTTCGCTATCGCTGGCTTGGTTTTGTTCGTAGTTCAACATTATCACAACGAAGATCGGATCAAACAGCCCCTACTGGTAACAACTTGCTTTGCTTTCCTAATCATTTGATCTTTCAGCTTTTGTGTGTATTGGATTTGATGACTTGTGGGTTTTGGTCACACTTGCCTGTTTGATTGCATATGTTCTGTTTTGAGTTGGAAATATTCTGAATTTGATGTCTTACACCACATTCTCGCATAGTATACAACACTATGTGCTACTATGAATCCATTAAAGTTAGTTAGACCGACTTCGATGAGTTTCTCGTCCTCTTTCCCGAATGGTGTTTGTTGGGCATTCAAGAGCATAGTGGATGTACAAGTGCCCGGAATAATAATAATTGAGAAGATACTTGTGTTTTCCTGAAATTGTGCAGCTTTGGTGCATTCCATTCCCTTATGTTGTAACGGGATCGCAGGACGGAACGTTAGGATTATAGAGTTTGGAATGTTGGGGGTAGGCTTCTTTGGAACAGGAGCGGAGATTTTCTGTTCCGAAACATTTGGTAATAACATAATTAATTGAATAATTCTCAATCTTACAACGGGAACGGAGATTTCCGCGTTTGGTTAATTGATGTTCCACTTTCTAGAATGGAGATCGCTAGTTAAGTAATGTTTTTTGGTAACTTACTTGTGGGGATGTGAACTTATTGGTAGTTTTCTTGTACTATAACCCATCTGTGCACCTAAAATGGAAATGCGGAACGTTAGGATTATAGAGTTTGGAACGTTGGGGTTAGGCTTCTTTGGAACAGGAACAAAGATTTTATGTTCCGAAACATTTAGTAATAACATAATTAATTGAATAATTCTCAATCTTACAACGGGAACGGAGATTTTCGCGTTTGGTTAATTGACATTCCACTTTCCAGAATGGAGATCGCCAGTCAAGTAGTGTTTTTTGGTAACTTACTTGTGGGGCTGTGAACTTATTGGTAGTTTTCTTGTGCTATAACCCATCTGTGCACCCAGAGGATACGAAGACTGAATACCACGGCTGTTGAAGATTCGTCGTCGTCATCTGTATCAATACTAACTCTACGAGTTATAATGCCACCTCAAAATATTTCTCTATTGAGGCATGGGTATTGAAATGAAATGTCTATATAGGTGCTATCATAACTAGTCGATAGACTCCATATCAGTGTACTCTCCTATGTCTGGTGACACAAGAGAGTAATGTCCTTAGCTTATAGTATATCATAAAACCTTCATTTGCCAACTCAGACTGTCCAGATCCGTATGTAAGAGAGGACGGTGTCAGATTGGTACACGTGCATGTATATGGCTGTCTAGAGAAACTATCCAATTACATGTCCAGTTAATTTGGAGCCTTGAGTAGCACTGCATCGAATTAGGTAGTATTGCTTAAAAATAACATTTGGTGATCGATTGTATATCTCTGCATTTATTAAAAGGAGATGAAAGGTCGGTGGATGGCTGGCTTGCCTTTGACCTGTACCGTTAGGGGAGGGTAGCAATGTGCACACAAACTGGACTATAATACTGACTGCTCGAGCAGTTGGCACTTCTAATGCTAAATGTTGTTATGCCTTCTACTTGTAAACTCTAATTCATAGCATTGGTGGATTTCCTTTCAACTTGTATTTAGTGCATGATGTATAGACAATATTCTGCAATAAAGATTATTTTTAAATCTTTTTTAAACTCCATATTATACACATAATTTTGTACCTATTCTACTGTAGTTTTCTATATCTGACTTCCATAATTTAAAAGAATGGAAGTTTTATGAAGTATATATTAAATCAATGCGGTATAAACCAGCTACTGGTGGAGTTTTGACTACCTTTTTCACTAATCTCTACGATTCTCACATCTTGTCTCCTTCACCACCTGGACCCCTTCCCACCACCACCAACTTCCTTTGCCTTCATCTTTGGCAGCTCCTGTCTCCGGAGAGCTTCTCCTCTTCTTCACCTTCTCCCTATCCTCTTTTTCCTCCAATCTCCTAATGACCCAATCATGGCATAGCTGCCATTATAAATGAAAACTCCCAAACACACTTCCGGCACCACAACTCCTAAATAAAAATCTATGTCATGCCATATTTGTGTGATCATAATTTTCTCCTCGAATGCAAGCCTGACTGGCTAACCCTTTTGGGTCATAATCAACCTGGGTGGTTATCAGTTATGAAGGTTTATTTATTTAGGTAACCTCATTAAGCTTTCTTTGTTCCCTAGTTTCTCATCATTCTTCTCCTTATCTTCTTAGTCTGTATCTATGTGTTTTTCTTTTGTCTTTTTAACTTTTTTTGGCTATGGGTATGGTAGTTTTGTATTTTCTCTTCTTTCATTGATGCCGGCTTGCTCCATGCTCCTCTTGGTGTAAATCTCGAATTTTCTATTTTTTTTCTTGGAGTGGAGATAAAATCATTTACTAATAAAACTATTTCCAATTAATCCAAATACTTTTTGGTATTGTTCACAAGTGGGCTACTAATCATGATTATTAAATCATTGATATCGAATGGCACAGCTGCAAAAAAAACTCCTGTCTCCATTATTAGTTTGCCATTTAAAAATATTCTAGCCTTTACAAGATGAAAGTGCCGAAAGCTATGGGGTCGATGCTTGAATGTGCAATTGACCATCTTAAGTATCTATTACTTGTAGGTTTAGATAAATATACCTGCAAACCACTGATTTTCTTACTTTTTATAACATCATTAGTTGGGTCCTTTAAAATTTTGGTAAAATTAGATGCTAAAATTTAAATTATACACCAAAAAAAATAAAGAAGTTGGTTCTCTAGGTCCTTTATTAATGGTGTTTCTATTTATAATGACTTTGGAAGCATGTTTATCCATGCATATGGCCATTTACTCGATTAGAGTGAGTTAAGCTTCCAGAACTCATCTCAGTTCGATCTTGCTTCTATATGATTCTGTACGTGTGTGGTTGTATTTATCACTTATTATTAAGTCAGTAGGCTGTTTATGTACACAGTTCAACTATTTTAAAGGAACTTTCCTTAACTTGTGAAAATTTTGAGACAGTTTTAAGTGTAATTTGGACTTTTATTGGCCCTAAATGGAAGTGTGGTATCAATGTACCATAAATACTTTTGAGACAATGTGCTAGATTAGATTAGATTACAATGTACATGAAAAATGTTTGCAGTGACTTTGGTGAAATTTGTTGGTTATTGAAGCTAAATTGCATTGAAAACTTCTATAAATCAATATGGGTCACCTTAGATTATTAGCTTCTTCAGACTTACTGTTCACATGTGATCATGAGAAGCTTCTACCTCATCGAAAAAGGTGACTTTCGCAAGAAAGAATGTAGTAGTGTAAGTGAGAAAACAGCATATATTGTATCGGGACGCAGGGAATGCTGTGTTATATGAGTTTCATTTGTTTATGCACTAGGTTGATTAGTATCTGCAGATTTCGTTAGATGTCCAAGAAGGTTTTCTCTGCAGTGAATTGAGCAACCTACCTAACCCAATCTCTATTACTTTGTAGGCATGGTGACACTTGATTGCATGGTTGAGGATATTATGTAATTGGACATTGATGTGATCTTTGCCTTGTTTACACTCAAAAGCCTTCATGGAAAAGTTTTTGTGATCAATTTTACTTTCTTTCTTTCTTAGATTAAGAAATACTGATTTACATTGTCAAGATTGTGATCGCCTAGTGGAGCTAGGTAACCTCTTAACAAATAAGGAATTAAGTTTACATTTTGAAAATCGAGGTTCTTGTCTTGGTCTTCAAGCTCTGAGTATCGTGCTTTCGTTGCTTAAAGCATTTGTCCCAGTGAAGGATGGCGTTTTGATGTGACCCTTGGATGCTATCAGTGGTGCTCCATAGCTCTAGTTTGCCCTCTGTATCGATCAATATTGCATGAGAAACTGAAATTTCATCAATATAGTTAATTTGTATAAGATGATTGCTATCCCATGAGAAGCATGTGACTTATTCCTTTCAGGTCAAATGATAATTCTGTATCCTGGAGCAGGATGGGTACATAGTCTAGTACGGAAGCAATTTATGTTGAACTGCCAGAGAATGCATAGACTCTCCAGGACTGCCGTTTAAGTGTAGAAGCCCCAATTCTCTAAGTAAACTATAAAGTCATTATTGGTTTAGTAAACTAAACCAACTATTTTGGTTGGTTGTGGGAACATATTGGGTTGTGCATGATCTATGGGCTCCATCGCGAGGAAATCTGATTACACTTTTTATAAGCATGTGACTTTTTCTTGCATTGATGTGTTCAAGAGTTTGCATAGGAAGACTTAATTGAAATCACAGTGCCTTTTGTCTCGTCCAGTCTTCTGGGTGTAAAGATTTTTCTCGACAATATATTACTCAATTATTATCCTCCGTATGAATCTTCTAAGCAAACTATATCAGTATGATTCTGTCTTTGGGCATTTCAGGTTCTCTTGTAGCTATACATTCCCATTGAATAGTTTACTATATGAAATTGATATAATCGATGAATTGAATAGTTCTTGGACTTGTTCTTTGATAACTTATCGAACTCTTGATCTTCCTTTGCCAGGAGAAAAATGAGATGATGGAACCGGTTGCTCGCAAGAGTCTAAATTTTACTGAGGAATTAATGAGCGCTACCTCATTTTCCAGGCAGTTGGCCGAGCAAATGATACTTGCCAAGGCTTATGTCATAATTGCAAAAGAGCACAATAACCTTGATCTTGCTTGGGAGCTGAGCTCAAAGATCAGAAGTTGCCAGCTTTTGCTTTCAAAAGCTGCCATGAGAGGGGAGCCCCTCGTGCTTGACGAAGCAGAGCCTATAATTAAAAGCTTGTCGTCTCTGATTTATAAGGCTCAAGACGCCCATTATGATATTGCAACCACAATAATGACCATGAAATCTCATATTCAGGCCCTTGAGGAGCGTGCAAATGCAGCAACAGTTCAGAGCACTGTTTTTGGTCAATATGCTGCTGAAGCAGTACCCAAGAGTCTCCATTGCATAAATGTTAAACTCACAGCAAGCTGGCTCAAAAAGACGTCCTTACAAGAACTTGCACATGAGAGGAGAAACTCTCCCAGGCTCGTGGATAACAATCTCTACCATTTCTGCATATTTACCGATAATGTGCTGGCTACCTCTGTAGTTGTCAACTCCACTGTTTCCAATGCTGATCACCCAAAACAGCTAGTCTTCCACATTGTCACGAATGGAATCAACTATGGTGCTATGCAGGCTTGGTTCCTTGAGAACGACTACAAAGGGTCCGCCATAGAAGTGCAGAACGTTGAGGAGTTCTCTTGGTTGAATGCTTCTTATGCTCCGGTTGTAAAACAGCTCCTAGATGCAGATTCACGGACATATTATTTTGGTGGGTCTGATGATATGAAAGCTGAACCCAAACTGCGGAATCCAAAGTACCTGTCTTTGCTGAATCATCTCCGGTTTTACATCCCGGAGATGTATCCACAGCTGGAGAAGGTAGTATTTCTCGATGATGATGTTGTTGTGCAGAAGGATCTGACCCCTCTCTTTCTGTTGGATTTGCATGGAAATGTGAATGGAGCAGTTGAAACTTGTCTAGAGGCATTTCATCGTTACTACAAGTATCTAAATTTTTCAAACCCAATCATCAGCTCGAAGTTTGACCCTCAGGCATGTGGCTGGGCCTTTGGTATGAATGTTTTTGACTTGATTGCGTGGAGAAAAGCAAATGTGACTGCACGGTATCACCACTGGCAGGAGCAGAACGCTGATCGGACACTGTGGAAGCTGGGCACCCTTCCTCCCGGTCTTCTAGCTTTCTACGGGCTGACAGAGCCACTTGATCGCAGATGGCACGTGTTGGGATTGGGTTATGATTTGAACATTGACAACCGATTAATTGAAAGCGCGGCAGTTGTTCACTTCAACGGGAACATGAAACCATGGCTGAAGTTGGGTATTCGAAGGTATAAGCCTCTATGGGAAAGGTATGTAAATCAGAGCCACCCATATGTCCAAGGTTGTGTCACAAGTTGAAATCTGCTGCTCTGCTCGATTTTCTGTAATTTACGCGATGATCTTCGTTCACTCTTATCGCATCATTGTAATCTCAGAAGTAGAAAATTTTGACTTTGGTAGGAGTTTTTTTCTTTTTCTTTTCTCATTATAGTATCTTGAAAGGGAAATGATTCTTATCTGGGGAAAATGCTTTTATTTATAAACTGTTTCTGGTAATTGCTGCTGTATTTTGGATGTATTTATTGATTCATACTCTTTACTCTCTGTTCTTGCTTTGCTTTGCTTCCTACAATTGTTTATGTTTTTTTTTTTTTTTTTTTTGCACTTTCTGGATTCATTTGCTGCCTGGTAGGTTTTTCTTGTTAATTTATGACAATCATGGAAAATCCCACATGAATAAATAAGAAAATTAGAATGATTCACACGAGAGGAGAAGATGTACAGTTGGTGTGATGGAAGAGGAAGAAGGATAAATATGTCAATTTATATAAATTGTTAAAATCTATATGTCAGATTATTTTTTTTCTTCTTATTTTCGTGGTTAAAAATTAAGTTTAAACAAATGATAAACTGTGATATATAATATCGCCACCATCCCATTAATTTTTGGCAAACGTTCGACTACAAGACATATTGCACACTTGATGCATTATTATCTGGTCAAGTCATCAATAAAATAATTAATGTGTCAGGTAACACATCACTATCTTGGTTAAGAATAGCCATTGGTAAAACTAACAATTTAGATCCGAAAATGCATATACCCGAAATTCAATTCATATTCTCGAGTTGCATAGAATAGATTTAATCATTTTTTAGTCGAGTTAGACAAACCAACATTTTTAAACATTATATTTGAAACCCACAAGTAGATGTGACAATTTGGGTCATGACTCGTAACACAACATGACCTTAATTTAAGTAGCTTTAGGCACAACTTAATTTAATTCGTGTCAACTAACTCAACTCATTTAATAATCATGTCATGCTCATGTCAAATTTGTTCAGCTCGTCTAACCTATTAATAATTGTAAATGGGTCATGTAACTTTATTGACCCACAAATTTTATGATTAAAATGTAAATTTTCAAACATATTGTGAAAAATGACCTATATAAATTGAATGGGTCAAATGTAGTAGATCGTTTCAAATTAATATCAAAGCAGTTATTTAAACTTGTCGGGTTTCAAACCTAATTATTTTAATGTGTTCACCGCTTCATATTGTGTTAATCCGCTCACAAAACCTTTTCTCCATAGTGTTTGTAAGGCAAAGCTTCAATATTTTTTATGCGAGGTTACAATCACTCCTTATTATACTGTAACTTAGTGAGTCGGACAATTTCAATCCCTATCCGACCACCAAACAAATCCGACCCAAAAACTCAAATGACTAGTTGTAGCCATTGTGATAAGGTAGATGTGACAAAAGATGGGGTCGGGTCGATGAGCTCTAACCCTAACCTGACCCTATAGGGTGATCGATTTTCATGCATACAACACATTATTTTTTTGTTGGTATACCAAACTCGAAAATTTTACACCATACCCGGTTCAATCCATTCCATTTTCCGGGTCAGCAAATCCAGATCCAACCCGACCCGAAACGAGTTGGGTTCCGGGTACCCCGGCAGGTTGGGTACCCTTTTGCCATAGGAAAGGGTCCCATTGTTGTGACTTATTATGAGTACGATGATGGAATCAGATTTAAGAGAAGACCAAAACGGCACTTTCTATTATCTGCAGAAAATATAAATACACCATTTTCGCATCCCTTAAATTTCCCATTTTTGCTTCAAATTAGCCAAAAATTGTAAAGACCCATTTTAGGTCTCTCTGTTCTTCTTCGACCCTCTTTCTCCGTTGCACATTTGAACTGAAAATTTTCACTCACCACTTGGCTTTCTCGGATTCCATTTTCTCGAGAAAGTGTTTTCCCTGACGATGAGGTGGGAAAGGGTCGAGCTTCCCACCAAACAGGACCCAGAAACCGAAGCCGGTGGCGGTGGCGGTGGCGAGAGCTGTGCTCCGGGGAAGAGGTGGGGACACACCTGCAACTCCATCAAAGGTGGAAACTTTGTCTTTGTTTTTGGGGGTTATGGCAAAGACAACTGCCAGACCAACCAAGTGCACGTCTTCGACACTGGTGGGTTCTTCTCAGGAGGCCATTTTCTCTGTTTCTCTCTCTTGAATGTGTTTTGCAATGCACCATCATGATTGCTTCGACTCCTGTTTGGTCTCGTTTGGAGTTTTGATTTTGCTTTTTTGGGTGTGTTAATCTTTGTGGATGTGTTTTTTTGAACTTGTTGTTAGGGTTCTTCCTGGGTTTATTTGCTTGTTTCTCTCATGTGGAATAATTAATTTATAACTCTGTTTTTTTTTTGTTGCATTGATGTGTTCAAGAGTCTGCTACTGATTGCTTTATTAGTTTTTGGTTAGTTTAGTTTGTTTGCATTTTTTTCTTATAATATATGTGGGTTTAAAATCAATAAAATGGTAGGATTATTGAAATGTTTGATTATTGTGACTAGATGTTTGCTTTGTTGATGACTTTAGTTGTGTTCTGGTTCATTGATGCTCATTAGTCATTACTGATTTAAAATAGTTGCCCATTTGGTTTCTGCATTAGATATGTTATTTCATGAGTTCTATTTGATTCCATCAAATGTAATACAACTATGACATATTACAGCTAATTAACTTATGAATGATCACAATTGCTTATCATGAGAAAAAGATGAAAAGAGAAAAGATCTAGTCTATATTTATGCTTTTCACTGGAAACCCGGATAATTTTAAAGCATTCTTACGTCTGCAAGTCCTTCAAATGAAACCAAGGTCTATATTTGAAGATTACTTATGCATCTATTTCATAACATTATACTGAGTTTTGGCCCTTCAACATCTTCAATCAAGTAACCGAGGTCTTTCTCCATTCTTCTTGGCCGGTGGGATAAATTTTTAACTCTGTTTGCATCTTACAGGATTTTTATTTATTTATTAGTTTTCCCTATATATTTGACTTTATATTTGTTCTTGGTGCTTGTTTGAGATTTATAATCCTTCCATAGTTTCTCATACTGTATTATGAATTTTCAGCTAAGCAGAAATGGAGCCTACCAGTAATAAAAGGCACGCCGCCTACACCAAGGGATAGTCACAGTTGTACCACTGTTGGGGACAACTTATTTGTGTTTGGGGGTACAGATGGGATGAACCCTCTTAAAGATTTGCATATATTAGATACTTGTGAGCTATCATTTCCCATTGATCTCTTTCTCTATGTTTCATTACCATGCTATTTACCTGTTAGTCTGCTATTTATATCTCTGTGATTTTAGATTATTTCAATTCAAAATTATAATCTGATTTTGCAGAAGTAATTTATCAGTGAAAAATGCTAGTGACTATACATACTGTGTATCAGCTCTTATCTGTTTGTTCTGCATTCCACCAGCTATTTACATGATGGCCTTTTTCCACATTTGCAGCCTCAATGACATGGCTATCTCCTAGTTTGAGAGGAGAAGGACCAGCAGCACGAGAAGGGCATAGTGCAGCCCTTGTTGGTAAACGTCTGTTTGTTTTTGGTGGCTGTGGCAAATCATATGATACTAATGATGAAGTATACTACAACGATCTTTACATACTAAATACAGGTAATGTTTCTTATGTGGCAAGTGTTCAGACATTTAAAGCATAGGATAGCTCTCCCCTAGTCTGTACACAGTGTTGTTTATTTGTTAGAAGGTTGGGGTTGGGGAATGGAGGCTCAAAGAGAGAATTATCCGGGTGCTTTGACCATGGTCTCATTCACGAGAGGGTTATTTGGGGGAAATAGGAGGTGGGAGATGGAGTCACCCCATGGAGGGGTACCTCAAGGTGTATGACGATTTAGTCTCTGGTTTCATGTTTGCTTTTGGGAGATGCAAATTTACCTGGTCATTAATAATTGGTTCTAGTTTAGTGACACATGTATTTGTATGTAAAGAAAATTTAATTCATCTTTGTTCATTCTCACATGTAGAGACCTTTGTTTGGAAACGTGCTGCAACATCTGGCACTCCACCATCTCAACGGGATAGCCATACTTGTTCATCTTGGAATAACAAAATCATTGTAGTTGGTGGTGAAGATGGAAATGATTGTTATCTGTCTGATGTCCATATTCTTGACACAGGTCAGTAATTTTCTTAATTTCCTTTGTTCGCTTATCAATATATTATGAAATTATTGTACATATAAAGTATAGTTGTCAAAGACCCAAAACATTTGAGGCACATGCCGAAGTGCCTTTAACATGTCGAGACGAGGCAACCTACTTTAGGTGCTGCAGATGCCTGTGAGGTGTCAGCCTTTCACGGTGGCACAATTTTCTAAAAATGCGTGCCTCTTTGATGTTATTTTGTTTTTACTTTTCTACTCAAGGGGTTCAAGCATGCACCCCATATGAGGTTCTTTTTTCTTCTCGTTTGTTTTTTCAGTTCTAGCTGTGCTGCTCAATTCTGAAAATTTTTGTCTTGAACCATTATTCTGCTGAAATTTCACGTCTTTTTCATCCAAAAATTGAAACTCGGTGGAAAGAAAACAGTGGCAATTCTGCATAGCAACAACAATAAAAATCAGCACAAATTGTGCAGCACAATGCTGCAATTTGGAAGGAGAGGGACCTGGGGATGGTGGGCCTGCTTGAATGTTCATGCCTTCTCTGAATTATCTATTTTATTTTAATATGGTAAACAAGTGCATCTCCTTTTCTTATACTCAAACAAATTAATGTCATTGCAAAGTCCAAAATCATTACTAAAATTTATTTGATCGGTTTGTATTTTGGTAAGGACACATATTCATATGCTGTATGCAGTAGTGGGTAGTAATTACCTGATCACTTAATTTCTAATGTAGAAAAATGTTCCAATTGATTTGAAATTTTAGGGCTAGTCCATTTTACTTTATGATTTGCATTTACGTAGGAATTAGTTTTTGAACTTTTTATGTTTACTATTTTGTGCACCTCCTAGAAATCTCTATGCCCTTGTGCTTCTAATACATATAACAGATGGTTTAAATTACTGTCTTTAATTTGAGGATATATGTGTGATTGCTATTGCCATTGTTTTGTTTATCAGATACTCTAGTGTGGACGCAATTGAACACTTCTGGCCAGATATTACCACCTCGGGCTGGTCATTCAACTGTTGCTTTTGGCAAGATCTTGTTTGTATTTGGGGGATTTACTGATTCTCAGAATCTGTACAATGACCTTCATATGCTTGATGTTGGTATGTGTTGTACTAGTGCCCGTATTATTTTATTTAAATTAATCCACATTGATTATGTATCATGGCAGCAGTATCCTTTTTGGGAACCTAAGTTGAATAGTTTCGAACCGATAATTTATGACACTAACATTTTGGGGGGTTAATTTCAAAAAAAAAAAAAAAAAAAAACATTTTGGGGGGTTCGTCTTTGGCTCTCATGTGCTGATGGTTATCCAATTGTATGACTCTGAACACTTTCAAGTCACTTTTATCTACAGCCACTCGTTGAAATTGTCACCAGTTCACAAACAGTCCTGACCCTTTTACTGCATGTTATGCCCGAATTTCGTAACACTTTATTCAACCATCTTTTTTGTTGACCTTGAATTTGTTATAACTAATTTCATAACTTTTCTTCCTTCCAAGTTTCCTGTTAATTGCAAGAGCCGTTCACTTATTTAGCATTATATTTATTATATATTTATCCCCATATTGATCAACATCTCCCAACTTCAATGCAGATACTGGTATTTGGACCAGAGTGACAGCATTAGGCAATGGACCTTCTTCTAGATTTTCCATGTCTGGTGACTCCTTGGATCCCATGATGGATGGTGTCCTTGTATTCATTGGTGGTTGCAATAAGAGTCTTGAGGCAATGGATGACATGTATTACCTACACACAGGTCTAGAGTGAATTTTGATTGCTTCTTTGAATTACATTATTTTACGTGTTTCGAAAACAATATAAATTGAACTATGTAACCATTTACTTTTCTGTACTCTGTATGTAAATAGTTTTACTAAAATGACTCTGGATCTTATGCTATGTTGCTAATAGAATAAGTTTTGAGTTCTAGGACTTCCAAGAAAAATTGAGAGGAGGCTAGAGAAATTATCTCTGAAGAAGCAATTGAAGCTAAAGTGCCAAGACGAAAACCTTAACCCTGTAAACAATAAAGCTTTGGTCATAATTGGGACAAATCCTGATATGTGCCAACCAATGTCTGTGTCATGCTTTGGCCAATCGGGTAAGAACAAACTACTGAAGCTATAATGAATATCTTATAGTGCTACGATAGGTTCAGATTTTCTCATATACGTTAACAGCCTCCTGTCCTGGTATGGGTGCCATCTATGACAAAACAAATACAAAGAAAATGCAACAACTCCACCTACTTTACAGTCTTTCCAAAATTGCCCCTTGTTAAAATCGCAGAAATGGAGTAGCCTCAATAGTATCTTATATTTTTGAGGTTAATGCTGGAAAATTAGATGTTTAATAATTTGATTTTGAGAATATTTTCGGGCTTACCAATTTTGAAGGAAGTATTTTTATTGTCCTAGTGAGTTTTGCTATATTTCTTGTGCAGCCTATTGTAGTTGAATTCGTGCTTCCTCTGAGATTCTAGGCCATACATCATGTATTATTGAGGAACCCCTATCAATCCTTCTAATGCTACTGCTTGTACGTACTAGAAGAATCGGATGGGTTAGGGAGGGGAGAAAAGCAGTAGACTTAGGAACAATATGATGTTAACAAACTTGTTAAACAATAAATATGCATAGAACTTCAAATATTATCTGTAAAATATGCTGCAAAGTATTTGTTATAGTTCAGGAGAAAATGCCCCATTGTTTTTGTGATCTTACTTGTGGTAGTATTCAAAAGCTAACTTGCTTTGGTGCTTTTCTTGTCCAAGGATTGTGCACATATTAGTTGTATTGGTAGGGTTCATATCTGAAAATGATATTAGTTTTTCAGTTATAAAAGTTAGTGCTTTATGTGCAGGACTACAGAAAATATCTCTGAATCAATCCCATCAGCATTTTCAAGGAAAAAAGACTTTTCAAGCAAAGGTTATTGAGAGCCTCCCAAATGGATATACCATTGAAACTAGTATCGGCGGAAAGCCTCTTCGTGGAATAATATTTTCCAACAAGCCAAGCTCACTTCAATTAGATAACCATAGCCTTAACAGGTGAGGATAAGGTTACACCGCATCTCCCTATTTGTGTAGTTGTGCTCTATTATTAATTTTTTTGGTTGTCTTATGTTTTTCTATTGTTTTGTTGCACTTTAATGGTGTAATCCTTATCAGGAAGAGGGCTGCTGGGTCAATGGGTGGTGTTATGTTGAATGGTGATCACAACAGCAAATCAAAAAGTTATAGAACCAGCAACCTGGATGCTGTAGATCACAGACAAGTAGATAGTGCCCACGTAAAAGACTCCACCCCAAGTGAACACCACAACGAAGCAGCTATTGCAACTGCTCCAGAGAATCCACCTCTTTCTAACCCTTCTGACCCCTATAAGGTATTTTTTTTCTTCTACTAAGTAGCGTAAGATTTTATTTAGTTATTATCATATGGAATAATTTGATTTACATAGCATTACATGTATTAATTAGTTCATGATTCATGAATAATGAAGTCAGAAATCATGTCTATACTAAGCGTATTTTTTTCTTCATTATAATTTTTAGTGCGGTAGAAGAAGCACAATGTGGTTCATACTATTCTTAAATAATCATTTCATTATTTTCTTTGAGGTAGTTGCAAAAAGATCACTTTTAGTATATTATTCTAGTTATCTTAATTGATAATATGTTCATTAGTGGTTATATTAGCGATTAATTTCTGTGTATTAAATGGCATTGACCTCTCCAAAGGTAGCCGTGTTTGTTTTTATCTCAACACCCAACTACATAACTAAATCCAGAAGAATCTTTATTTTTTATAAAACACATATTAAAATTATTTAATCAGTATTTTATTATAAAACTCGCTAATCTTGTCGATACACCCTCAAACATCATCAAATTCATGACAGAAAAAAAAAACAGATGCCTTATTCCTGTATTCGGGTACTAAGTTTGTAAAATCATTTGCTCAGTGATTATCCTTATCATTACAGACTTGTCAATTTGGTGAAGATTGCTGCCAGATTCGTGTGTGCCGGCACGTGTCCGAACACCAATCCCATTTTATGATTTTTTTTTTTTAATATAGATGGGTCTAGTGCTGAATATACAAATCCTCTTTTTGTGTCCTGATTTAATAGTAAAAATAGATTCTTCTTTTAAAAGGCAAAAAATAAAAATAAATCATCCTAACATAATTTGCACCCTATGCCTTTCAGCTTCAACATTGATCAGCAGTCCTTTAAACTCCCAGCTTCTTCCAGCTGCAGCCTCGTCCAGTTGCTCTGCCATTTTCTTTGGCCAAAACTGCAGATCTGCCTTCCCAACCCCCTCACACAGCCAGATCTATTATTCTCTGGCCATAGCATCTCCCAAATACATTCTCTTTCTGTTCTCTGAACCTTTGCCCCCTTGGCCTCTTCATTTTGCTGACAAACCGAAGCACAAATCCCTTCCTTTCCTGTGAGCATCATCCACTCTAAATGAAAAGTTATCTTTCTGGTGCATTGTTGTGTTGATAAAGTGTTATTAGTGATGGTGATGTGAAGTTTTAGAGTTTTGGTCGTAATTTAGAAAAAAGAAGAGAAGTTTCTTGTCAAGAAAGGATTAAAAGAAGAGATGACTTGTGAGCAATGAAGCACGAGTACAGATACAAGTACAGATACGGTGGGGTACTTATAAATTAAAAAAATAAAATAAAAGTTAAATATATGTGTTAAAAATTTATATCTAATGACAGGAACAGAAGGAAGGCCATATGTTTTGGTTTGTGGAGAATGACCAATTAGAAAAATGAAGGATGTGTAGGATGGAAGTTCAGAGTTCTAGTTTGCAGATTTTATTGTTACAAAGACGAAGGTTAGAAGACTAAGAAGAGGAAAAGATGTGATATACATGTATTAATTAGCTGCATTTCTTGTTCCAAGATTGCATTAAATTTATATTTCATTATTTTTGCTATTATTATGCTGATTTTAATTATATATTTTGAATTACCTTAGAAGTACTTATATTATATGTTGACCGTACCCGAAAAGTACCCAAGAAAAAATACTGCTCATTTTATTTGGGTAAGTACCCAAAAGTACCAGTGCCCGTAGCGGTAGGTCCATCTCCTAGGAGTACCTGTGTTTCATAGCTTGTGAGTATTTGCAGTGAAGGGATTGTAGTGAAAACATGTGTTTCATGTATGGGAGGATATTTTACATTTCTCTAAATTAAAACTATAATTTTATATATTTTAATACATTTCCCACATTTCCCAGATACAGTTTTAGTTTAAAAAAAGAAGAAAAGATGTGGTGTCATGCCCTATGCTTTTTTCCTGAAAAATAAAAAATCTTGTCATTTTGCAATCATTTTTCAGTTCATATTACAATCATTTTTTTTTGCTAATTTACGACATTTTGCATGAGCATCTAAAATTCTTCATCAATCATCTGGCAACAAATCAAGCTTTACTTTTGTTTGTTAAGACGAAGTGAATGGCTATTGTGTATGTGTATCCATATCTGGATTCGTTGTGAAATATCCAAGCTTCAAGAACAATTTTAAGTTTGAACTTCGAACATTTCTGCAGGTCTCAGTTAGTTCAGAGCCATCATCTACTCCTTTGAACTTGAAGGATGAGAAAAATGACATGACCAATGACAATGTCAATTTGCCTTTGAATCAAGGTAATCACAGCATTCATTAGATCACATTGTATTTGAAAATTCTTATTTCCTAGCAAGACTTATATCTTGTGTAGAGCTGGCAATTCGTGCGTGTTGTGTTTTGCACGACCCAACGTGAACACAGTAACTAATTCTTGGGTCGTGTTGACACAACATGAAACGATTGACACAAACACGATCCAACTTGGTTGACCACTCATGTTTGGCACAACATGACCAAACACGTTACTAGGAATAATTTACAATTTTACCCTTAATTGTGTGTCGGGCTTGTCACTACACGACTTATCAATCATGCGTGCGTGTTTTGGAGGCCCAACACAAACACGACACGAGTACTAAACATGTTGGCTCCAAACACTCTAATTTTGTGTCATGTGTCGTGTTACGACACAAATTGCCAGCTCTAATCTTGTGGCAAGGTCGAGCAATTTTATCATCTTCCAATAGATTGCTTTCCGACAAAACTGATTAATTTGTGTGATTGATGACAGATAGCGGATTGCAAACCACTGTCCAGCAAAGTCAAAATGACTCACATTAGGATGGCCTATATATGAACATACATATAACTCCATATAAATATCTGTCAGCCATCCATTTGTACAATTATCATTTCCGAGTTTTTGCTGACTACTAATACTCATCTCTCGATATGGATACTACGAGTGTGAGTTTAGTTATATGTAGTTTTATTTAGAGCTGGTGAAGGCTCAATCAAATCACTTGCTAATTTGCGATGACAGGGCACATCCCGCTTCTATTTATATTCCTAATCGTCTATTTAGATTTTAATTCTTCCCCGTTCCTATTTCTAAATTTTTCGGGTATGATGTCAATTTGTATCTGCACCCAAGTTTCCCGCTGGCTGCAACAGGATCAACCTTAGATGATGCCATTACCGCTTTGTTCCTGGTAATGTTTTTATTTTTGGACATCTTACTTTGGATCGAGCAATGCAATGCTATCATAGTTTTGTCAGTGTTATTGATCGGGTCGAATTTAGTTTCTATGGGTTTAGTTGATTTTGCTTGAATTTGACTATTTTTGAGTTGGTTGTTTTCAAATGAAAGAGACCAATTCAATTTGCTTGCGTTGATATTCTATTAGGGAAGGCAACTAGCTTATAATCCAACAATGGAAACAAGGACATGGAATTGATTTTGGTGAATGTGTTGTGATGTCACCTAAAATTAATTTTTAGATGATTTGTGTAAATGCTTAAAAAGTTGTAAACTTACTGCTGCATTTGGATGAATTTTGATGGGAATGAGCATGAGCTTTTGGCTCTAACTTTTGGATATCCTAAATTTTACATTTTACATTATGTCTATTATTCCGTCATTTAAGTGGTAAAAAGACCTCAATACCCTCCAATCTAAAAAAAAACAACAGCTAAACAAGCTCTTACTTGGCTTGAATTAAAAAAAATGAAAATGATACCTGAAGCCTCTCTCTCACTGTTCGGCGTATTCTCTCTCTCTCTCTCTCTGCATCTCCTACATGCTCCATCCATGGCGACACGAGATCTGCTCCGACGTGGTTGAAGGTCGAAGAAAGGAATTTGCTCTGGCATGAAACAGACCCATTTGGGTTCACCGGTCGTCGACGGATTTGGCGTGAGCTCCTCTGGTCGTTGACGACAGTCTGGTCTTGGGGGCAGCCACGATGAGCACGGCGGTCTGGATTGGCCTTCGATCTGGCCTTGGATTCGTCTGGCCTCTGATCTGTCTGCAACCGTCGATGTCCTCCTCATTCTTCTCCGGTAAGTGCTACGTCGACGTCCTCCATCCACGGCCACGACGACCTCTGCTCTGCTTGCGACTGCTCTCTCCAACGAGGTCGGCGAGCTTGGACAGCGAGATCAGCTTGAACGGTGGAGGTCAGATATGCACGAGATCGGCTAGAACAGTTGGCTTTAGATCTGGAGGTGAATGGTGCGAGCTTGGACGGAGAGATCAGCTTGAACGATGGAGGTCAAATCTGCACGGGATCAGCGGGCTTAGATGGTGATAGTCCAGATCCACAAGGGTTGTGTTCAATTTTTTTTTTTTTATCAGCAACGGGACATCATACTCGAAGTAACAATGTTTCTCACTCCCTTTGGGAGCGTCACCTTAAACCCCACCCCACAAATTTCACCTCATACTGTCGACAAGGAGGCTCGAACTTGAGATCTCAAAGGAAATCCAAAGTAGTATTAATCACTTGGCCCATCATGTTTTGATAGGAAAGGCTATATTGGGTCTTGTTAACAACATATATTGCAAGCTCCCAATAACTACTCGATAGTAAGTGGCATTTGGCAAATGATCTCTAGAGAGAAGTGATAGAGAAACATCCTTATACATGATTGTTTGAACGAGTTTAGCATCAAACATGTTGGTTTGAATCAAGAGATTACGTAAGTACCTGCGTTGAGGCAACAAAAACCCTTTTTGATTTTGAATGACTTCAACACCCAAAAAGTAAGATAGTGGACCAAGATCCTTATGTGAAAATTTGGATGCAAAACTTGTAACAAACTGCTCCAGAAAGATAGTGTAATTGCTCGTAACAATAATGTCATCAACATATACCAATAGATATATAATGGTGTCAATGAAACAATATATATTTGTATACGCATGTGAATTGTGGAACCCAACACTTTGAAGATAATGTTTCAACTCACTTTACCAGGCACGCGTTGCTTGTTCCAACCCATAAATAAATTTCCTCAATTTGCACACATAGGAGGGGTTATCAGGATAAAAGAACTCAAGAGGCCGACACATATATATTGATTCATAAGGGCGACCTTGCAAAAATGCATTAATAATATCTAGTTGCCTCAAACCCCAACCTTTTGTTGTGGCAAAACTGAGAACAAGGTGATACATATATTGTTGCTTTAATAACTGGGCTGAGTGTGTCCTGGTAGTCAACACCGAGAATTTGACGAAATCCTTTCGCTGCAAATCGTGCTTTAAACCTGTCGAGAGAGCCATCAGAACCATATTTGTACGAAAATTCCATTTACACAATTTTTTTTAGTGTTGTCAGGCAGGACTAAGTCCCAAGCTCTATTATTAAGTAATGCTGTAAATTCTTCCGACATAGCTTGTTGCCACTAAGAATCTTTGAGAGCATGACTGACAGTAATGGGATCAATATTGGTTTGAATTTGAGCCGTAAGATTTAATTTCTGAACAGATTTATGGATGCTGTTACGCGGACATGTTTGCATAGGATGGACAATGTATGTGGTGGAAGGTGGCACGGGCTGTGATTGTTGGTTGGTGTGTACTGGATGAGTGGTTGATGTGAAACTTTGTTGCGGATTCTCACACTGCACGGAGGAAGAGTTGTTACCAACGGTTAGAGATATGAGCGGCACTGAAACTTGTATTGGTGAAGGAATCCAGCTTGCGAGAAGAATATCATATGTGTTTTCCATATTAGGAACAAGAGAATTAAATGGAAAAAAATATTCACAAAGCTAACATGTCTTAAAGTGTATATATTGAAAGAAACATATCAAAACATATATGATTGTAGTATTTTTTTCAAATCATAATTATCAGTCTTGTACGTCGTCGTTTTAATATTCTTTTCCAATAGTCAAGGTCTTCAATCTAAGTCAAGGTCTTAGTTCAAGTCTTAATCCGAGTCCAAGTTAAGGTTCGGGTCAGCCCAAGTAAAGTTCGGGTCAGTCTGAGTCAGGTCGTTCCAGGTCTTGATCAATCCTGCGCAAGGAAGCGCACCGTTAAGCTGAGTCCCGAG
>JAYMTF010001694.1:0-21829 GCA_036897485.1 Pelargonium nanum | reverse complement strand
TAATCCTTAATTTTTGCAAAAAATGGAAACAAGACACTCATTTTGGGACAGAGGGAATATTAAACATTACTCTATTACATATAATATTGTTGCTCTTGAGATGACTCGAATACAAGGTCTCAAGTAAGAAAGTCGAGTTCCACACCACTCAGTCATTAAGATATTGATAACGACATGCCTATTTCAACGCGTAAAATACTGTTGCTCTTGAAATGAGATTTAAATACGAGGTGTCAAGTAAGAAAGTCGAGTTCCATACCACTCAGTCATTAAAATTTTGATAACGACATGTCTGTTTCAACGTCTTTACACGCTCCTTAATGTCTCTAAAAGAAAGCTTTAATTTAGAATACCACACGAGACGATGACTCGAACTCAAGACACAATAATGATTAAGTGGTGCACAAACCATTTGACCCACGGTTTGATGATACAAGAATAGAATATGAAACCAGTGAATAATAGATTATAGCATAAGATGACGTAGGGTTGAGGTGTGGTGACATAAGATTAGATTGAAATGGGCTAAAGACAGCTAGCTACCATTAAAATTTAAATAGAATACAACTTGGAGAAGAAGGGAATAGAAGAAGCCCAGCAATAGCAATAGCATTAGCGATCGTTGACTATATACATTACATTACAGCCATTCACAGCTGTATTCACGATTTTTATTCTCTTCTCTTCTCTTCTCAGATTCCCATTACACACACCAGACGATAAACTCACTAACCCCTATCTCCAAACCCTTTTTTTTAATAAATAAAACAATCAAATATAAATTTGTCACTGTTACTGTTCTCATTTATTTATATAAAAATTTATTTCATGATATTCACCTAAAAGAAATATTTGTGTTAACAATATTCAATATTTTGGTATAAAACAGATACCTTTGAAATGGTGGAGAATTTGACACAAACTTCGACCCGAGTTTATTCAAAGAGTAGTTGACACTGAGTAGCGTTGGTCGTCTGGCACTAAGTACTCATACGAAGCATACAAGTCTTGATTATGCCCAAATTTGAAGAAGGGAAAGAAGATGTGGACTGAAAAAAGTTGGTGGATTGACAAAACATATTCTCTAAATACGTGTTCTCTAATGAAAACCAATTCTTTACCGTCAACGTTAGAGGCAAAGATGATAAAGAAGATATGTACTAAGGAATGTTAGTGCATTTGTACTTGACATTCCTTCAACACATATTCTTGCTTAGAGAATGGTCAAAAGAAAGTTGCAATCTAAATACAACTACATGCATACCGATAATGAGGAATTTCAACAAGATCATTGATGAAAATAGTATCAATAATTAGATTTATCGGGAATTTGTAGAAGGTCAGTAAAGAATAATTTCAAGTTCTTTAATTTTTGTTGTGTTTTTCGTGATGTTTGAAGATATTCATTCATGCAGAACTAACCAACCATATAAAGAGTAGATATACACTATTACTTTTTGGAACAATTTGACAATCACTTTGATATGGATGACGTATTATATATGTTACTTAAAAATATTTTTAACTTCATTATACTTCTCTCGATCCAGAATAATTGTCCATCATCCATTTTCCTCTTTTTGTGAAATTGAGTGAATAATGTAAGTGATTAATGGATAACTAACTTCTTATAAAAGAAAGTGAACAAGTATTTTTGGACAATGTTTTAAAAAATGTAAACAATTATCTAAAATGAAATATCATAACGTGCTTACAAAACTAGCCTCAATTGGCTATCTCGAATGCGATAGAATATGGTGGCACATTATTCATGTATATATCGAGTTATTATTTGTTTAAATTTATAACATAAAGTATCAAATTGCATCATTCAAAATTTGAAACAAACGACATTTTCCTAATTTTTATTTAATATACGACACTACTTTCTAAAAAAAGCAAGCCCTGGTACATATTTGTCTAAAATAGTGGCTCTATTCTTTTATAAAAATCATTTTAAATTATACTCAATAAGTCTTCCCATTTCAGTATATATATTTTTATTTTTCAAAATGTAATTAGACAAACATTTTGCAAAACAAAGATCTTATATAAATATAACAAATCCACCTCCTTGTTGAGTAAATATTTAATATCAAATTGGTGGGTTGGCTAGGGATTGCAATTGTGTACCATCATCATCATCATCTTCTTCTTCGATGTCCATACCATTTATATATTGGTGTTTGGATTCCCAGAATTAGTGAAGAAGAGTGAATTGAGGTGGCAATGGAACATTTTGGGTATTTTGTTTCCACAACCACAGGTTTGTTCTGGTGGGACATCTCTCTCTCTCTGCTTTCTTTCTATTGAATTCATGGTGTGCCAAGTGTATTTGGATTTGTTGTTTCGTGGTTTTTAGGAATTTTTGGAGGCACAGATTTCTTCTTTCCTCTGTTCCATCCATTCCTCCATTTTCTTACTAAAGGTATGCTCTTGCTCTTCCTCTCCCAGTTTTTTCCTTTTCCCCAATTTTCTTCTTGTTCTTGTTCTTAAACCTCTATTTGATTGTTAATTTTCTTGATCCTTGTTCATCTATGTTGCATATGCATCACTTTTTGTGTGCTTTTTCCTTATCCTTTTGTTTCTGCTTTTGTTTGTCCACAATAACTGCTGTTAGGTTTTGTTGCTTGTTTTTTTTTTTTTTTTTAACCTAAAACTTGTTTGAATCTTTACTTGAAATTGTAGTTTGTTGTGTGAGGGATGCAATTTGAATTTCATTGTGAATTGGTTGTTTATTTCAATTGTCTTTGCCCTCCTCTAAACTGCCTCATTTTTCCAGTTTCTCATTTCAGTTTCCACAAGCTCTATCTCAAGCATAGACCTAAATACAATGTTGAACTTGGGTCCTTCTGTGGCGAAAATATGTGAATAATTAATGGCTTTGCTTATTATCTAATGTTTTAACTTATTTAGTTTCCTGAGAGATCCTTCCAGCCAGATGTTGTGTCTGGAATAAAGTTCACTGTAAGTTTCGACAATTGATGATAGAATCATTTATATTGTCAGACTGACCTTCCAACAAACTCATTTGATTACTCGTGCTGGGCGTACATGCCAATTTATCGATCTTTCACTCTTGTTGAGGCTTGGGAGCTGACCCTTCTGCCCATTATCGAACAACCTTGTGGGTTTTTGGATTGAAGCAAATAGAAAGCTTATAGGCTGCATCCTCTTGTAACCAATTGTTTTCTGCTTTCTCATTATTAATAAGATACAAAGGAAAGGTTATGGAAGGAAGTAACATATCATTGGAAGAAACGGTGTGTTTGAATTCAGCTGCGTAGACGTTGAGCCACAATCTAATGTCTCTTTTCTTGATATTAGCGAGAGAAATAGTTGGCTTGCCAAGTGGCTGTAGATCCTATATGAAAATGGGTTTATGAACTTATGGGAGAATACACAACAACAATAATCATGTCATTTCCCAAACAATGTTGGGGTTGGTTACATGTTTTTTTTATAGCAAAACTCATTAGGATCTTCTGCTCATAATCTCCTTCTCCTCTTTGTCCTATCTAATGCTCTCTCCTCCGTTAAGCAGTGCGTTTTCATGTCTTTTCTTACTAATTCTTTCTACGGTAGGCCTATCCTTTTTAGTTTCTCCTAATTGAATTCTCTCACATTCCCTTACATGGTCACTAATTACCTTAGGCGATTATCCAAGTGTACTAGTTAACCCTATAAAAAGCTTATAATGGCTCTCAAAAACAGTCCTAAATCTATGGTAAAAAATACAACTCTAAGATTCTTCAGAATATGTACCATTTACAGACTATTAGGTACATAACGTACAGTATAGACCAGTATAGTACCCAGCATATAATATGACCACATGAATAATAGACTGACTGCATAGAGTTAGTTAGCTACAAGTCAGTAGTTCTCCTGGCCACCCACTTTTCTTGCCTATTCATGCCATGGTTTTTGCCAATTAGTTGCATGATTGGCAGACATGCTAGAAGAACCCTAATTGCTTCCACAATTGCCATGATGGTGCAGAACTGCAGATAATGACATTACAGTAAATAAGACCAGGACAAGTTTATTATCGTGGGCCCAGAAATGATTGGACATGGAGCAAATGATATACTTACTAGGCACTATCAGTAATTATTGGGAAATTGATTTACTCTTCCTACAATGTTCCTCATGTGGAGTATAGACAATAAAGGTTTGGAGCTTGGCAAGGCAAACCTTCCACTCTTAATTCCAAGTGGTGCATGTTTTAACTTGAAAATAATTCCTGAGGTAATAAAAATGGGATGTTGCACCTCTAAAAATCTACTTAATTTGCTTTTGTCTTTGTTGTTCTTAGATTGAATCATATTGTGTGAACTCCTTTACATGTGGGGGAGGCCAGGTTCGTTCTTTCTGATAGACAAAGTTGTCCTGATATTATTTGATGTTATCTGTTGCAACATTATTATTCAAATGTAGCAATTATGTTGCATAGAAATTGGTAGTGCTCCTTTAGCATCAAAGTAATTGGTAAATATCAAATTTGATAATATTCAAAGCGTCTTTTGCTTCTCACTTTAATAGATGAAAGTCTTTCCTAGACGTCATCCTATATGCAATTCTATGTCCTGCAATAACACTTCTCAATGGATCAATATCTATCAACATGTAATTAGTTTAGTACTGAGGTGGCTGATAATCCTAAATGGTATGCCTTGTAGATACTTGTCCCTGATTTTGCAAGTCATATTTATAATTCTTGTCGCTGTTTATATTTATTTCATTCTCAGATAGTTTATCCTAAGGTATGCAATATTCATCTTTTATCTTCAACAGATAAACGAATATTTCTTCTTTTTATCTCCTTTCTTACGTGTATAAAGTTGCGAAAACTTTCTGCCTGTTCTTTCTATTTGCCTCTAAGGCGTCAGTGCCTTTATATTAAAAGATACATATGTTATCAATGGAGAATTTGGTTATGCTTTCTATATTATGTTATAAATATATAGTAGTGTATGGTTTTTCATTTAAAGTTTTAAATTCCATCTTATGTAAATAAACATTATAAAAAAACATTATAAAACTGATGAGTGATATTTTATTGTTTCTTGGTGTTCAATAACATTGTTATTTTCTTGGATCTTAAGCTTTGTGCCCTTCCTACTCAAGTTAGTCAAATTTTTTTCTATGAAAGATTTGATGACTCCTGAAGCGGTTTCTGGTTTACGTGAAATTAAGAAAATTTTGATGCATTTTTCTTAGGCCAGTGCTTAAAACTCGTTGGCATTAGTTTTGAAATAGATTCATGGCATATAAAACCCATTTCCTTGCAAATCATGTGTCTTATCGACGTTTACAACATTTCGAGTGCATGCTTATACAATTTATTTCTGGTGTATTGTCAGCTGTCAACTGATGCAACGTGTTCTTGAGTTGTCCAAGATTAGAGTTGTTCCAATGAGGAAAGCCTTGTAACCATAATGGATCCTAAGGCTTTTATCAGGTTGTCAGTAGGCTCACTGGGGCTGAGGATTCCTGGAGGAGCTTTAAGTACTACAACATCGCAAGTTCAGGCCTTATCTCCACCATGTTTATGTGAGATACGTCTTCGAGGTTTCCCTGTTCAAACATCATCTGTCCCCTTAGTATCATCTCCTGAAGCTACACCTGATGCTCACAGCATTGCATCAAGTTTTTATCTTGAAGATTCTGATCTGAAAGCATTATTAGCACCAGGCTGTTTCTATAACCCTCAAGCACATCTTGAGATTACACTATTCACTGGGAGGAAGGGAAGTCATTGTGGTGTTGGCATCAAAAGACACCAGATTGGAACATTTAGATTGGCCGTAGGTCCTGAATGGAGTGAAGGGAAGCCATTGATTCTTTTCAACGGGTGGATAGGTATTGGAAAAAACAAGCAGGATTGTAAAAAACCATGGGTTGAACTTCATCTGAGAGTGAAATTGGATCCGGATCCAAGATATGTTTTCCAGTTCGAAGACGTGACCACATTGAGCCCTCAGATAGTTCAGCTTCAGGGATCCATCAAGCAACCTATTTTTAGTTGCAAGTTCAGTCGTGACAGGTGATGTAAACACGCGATGTCTTTTACATTCTGTTAATTTTTAAATTTTATTAATGGGTGATATATAAGGAAAACAAGTAGTCATTAAAAAAGTTGGATCCTCAAACTTGCTTTTTTGTTAAAGAATATTGTTTATATGAACAATGTTGTGCATTGGAAGTGGTTTGTGTCATACTCTTGTGGGTATTTTGTCTTTAGTTATGGAACTTGGTTCTATATCTCGAACCGTTAGTTTTACCAATTTGTTTTTGATAGATGTAATAAATGGGCAGGGTATCTCTGGTGGACCCATTGAGTATCAATTGGTCGAGTTCTGCAGACAGTTCTGACCTGGAGACAGAGAGGAGAGAAAGGAAGGGATGGAAGGTGAAGATACATGATCTCTCTGGTTCGGCTGTTGCAGCAGCCTTCATAACAACTCCATTTGTGCCATCAACAGGTTGTGATTGGGTGGCGAGGTCTAACCCAGGAGCTTGGTTGATTGTTCGGTCTGATGGTTGCAGGCCTGATAGCTGGCAGCCATGGGGAAAGCTTGAGGCGTGGCGTGAACGTGGAATGAGAGATTCTATTTGTTGCCGCTTTCACCTCCTATCCGAAGGGCAGGAGGGAGGCGAGCGTCTCATGTCAGAGATATATATCAGTGCTGAAAAGGGTGGGGAGTTTTTCATCGACACTGACAGACAAATGCAGGCAGTACCAGCTCCTATACCGAGTCCACAGAGCAGCGGAGACTTTTCAGCGTTGACTCCAGTTACGGGCGGGTTTGTCATGAGCTGTAGAGTGCAAGGGGAAGGGAAGAGCAGCAAGCCAATGGTACAACTGGCCATGCGGCATGTGACTTGCGTGGAGGATGCCGCCATCTTTATGGCACTTGCTGCAGCTGTCGATCTAAGTATTGAGGCGTGTAAGCCTTTCCGTTTCCGAAGGAGGATTAGGAGAGGGTCACGTCATTCTTGGTGAAAAGGAAATAAATACAGGAAGTGAAAAAATGGCTCTATATTTAGTTTTTTGCTGTAGTAACATTTGGATTTGGTATTATTATGATGTACAGGATCTCCTGATTTATGTATAATATTGTCGAACTCGTTAATGGTGTCTGTACAGATTGATTAAATGATATTCTAATTTTCTCACAAAATTTCACAAAGGGCCTTAATTGTTTTCCCTGGTTAGGCTGCAACTGCTACTTTGTGCCTGTATTTGATTATGAAACATAGCAGACTACTTATAATCATGTGTTTCATTTGCTAGAAAAACCCGGGAGTTGCATCACAATCTTGATGTTGAGAAGACGAGGAAAACACAGGTCAGAGCTCTTACATACTCTTTGTATTTAGCATCTTCGGAGATAGCAGGAATTTGCCTTATAAGACGTTGATTTATTCCTGACAATGAATGGGATCTTTGTCTCATTAAGTTCCTTAAAACCCTTGAGTTATTGGGAACACATATATGTGCTTGTACTGGTCCCCATTTGGTAATCCCTGTCGCCAAGACTATGTTTTACAGGAAAACATATTCGTTTCACACTAGAAGGCCTGTGTGCTCGTGTTGGCGCGTTGTATTCGTGTTGGTTTTGCTTCAAACGAGAGATGATGTGAGTTTCAGTTGATGCTACTCTCATTCTCCGATTTCACTCTTTTATCTTAAGCGCAGCAGATTTAGCCGATAGGTGTGGGAAAACAAGGAGAGACAAATAAGAGAAGAGGTTTAGTGATGAATCTAGGATATGATTCGATAGTATTAAGTTATTGTTTTAACATCAATCGTGTAAATGTGTCGTGCGTGTTTCAAAGGTCCAACACGAATACAACACATATATTAAACTCGAACGCGACATATTTATAAATATATCGAAGACAAACACAACAGATACACATGCATGAATTGATTGTGAATGATACAGATGTTTTGCAATTTGCAGCCAGATTTACTGATACGCTTACATTTCCATTTCCAGTGAGGACGGACGGATGGTGAGAAGCCACAGTTAGAACCTAAACTTCCCAAACTGAGTGAGCCCAACCCAACAGTCACAAGGTCAATAGCTTTGACATGTGGTTGAGTAGGCCACTACTGCTACTGTTATTACTCCACTCTACATCTCAACTTCTCAACCAATCAAACAAGAAAGAAAAGAAGGATTGGTTTGTGTTTGGGCTATTTTTATTTTACAGTTACTTGTGATCAACAACAAATAATCAGACATTCCAGCAGGAGAATTAAAAGAAATGGAGTATTTTCTTAAAGTGAATAAAAATTGCATGAACAATGTACACTAAAAGAGAAACAGTTATCAGCGACGGAATGTTCCATTGCTAAAGTCGTCAACGACGGACGAGGCGACGGTCTATTGGGCTCGTCGTTGATGAACACTGACGACAATCAGTCGTTGTTAACTGCGCACTGTATGATAGAACATCCGTCGCTATTAACGACGGACTGCACGACGAAAAATTTGTCACTATTAACAACGGACTATACAATGGGCAATCCGTCGCTATTAACGTCGTGGAAGATGGTGTTGGATTAGAGAAAAAAGAATTTTAGCTATGATTTATTGGTTGAGAGTCTCAACCAATAAATTTATGCCGAGGTGATGTTAGCTCATCAATTAACATCTATACCCGTCAGGATTCATTTATTTTGTATCTTGACTTAGATTCCAGACACTCATTGCAATATCCATAAATAAATAAATAGTGTGCATAAAATCTCAGTCATAATTTATTAACCGAAACTCTCAATCAAGACACAAAATAAATGGATCCGAGCGGACGCTCTACACGCTTAAATTCTTGCACGTATTTCGTGTGTATCTTACCGGTGGTTTTAAAAAACCTCGCGAATATAAGTGTTAATTAATGAAGTGACATTATCTACATTGGTGGACGCTTACCGAGATTTTTTTTCTAAATAAACATTTGTGCACACTACATATATTCTTTGTATAGGTAGAGGAAATTAAAAAGTTGTTGTAGTGGTCGTGGCTGGATTGGGATCTCAAATTCATATTTTATTTCAATTTCATACACAATGGCATATAAAATGCATGGAAAATGGGATACGACTCAAAACTACCAAAATTGCTTAAAAGTGGAAGGCAGTCAATTAGGCAGCGAGAAGTCGGAGATCGATCCGTCGGTCATATGATATATAAATGAAGTAAACAGATTTTTCAGATTCTAGCTGTTCCAGATTCTGCAAATTCGATTATGTTTAGATCCAGAAATTGATTGTTGAAACAGAATCGATGGATCGCAGTGTTGACGGAGAAGAGTCTAGGAAGTGGATGATTCTGGTGGCGACGACATGGATACAGGCATTTACGGGAACGAACTTCGATTTCTCGAGCTACTCGTCGACGATGAAAGGAGTGCTCGGAATATCGCAAGTACAGCTCAACTACTTGTCGGTGGCGTCCGATATGGGGAAGGCGTTCGGGTGGTGCTCCGGCGTCTCTCTCATCCACTTTCCGCTGTGGGTGGTGCTGTTCATGGCGGCTCTGTTAGGTTCCTTCGCTTACACTCTTCAATGGCTTCTCATTCAACAACTCATCGTCTTGCCTTATCTCCTGGTAATTTTTTTTTAAAATTTTTTAAATTTTTTTGAATCATTTGTTTCAGTGCTTTTTGCTTAACAACCCCAACTAAAATCGCAACGTTCCACCAACCATCTCCTACAATGTTGCTTTGCTTTTTTTCTTTCCTTGGTTTGGTCCATCCAAAACGCCACCAAAATGCAACAAACTAAAACCTTTATGTGATATGTGAAATTGAATCACATTTAGTTCATTTATTTCTCATTTTGGTCCCATTTGGTCCATCTTATTTAGTGGTCATGACTTGAACACCACTACAAACTATCTATAGTCTTTCCTTGTTAATTTATTAATTATTTGCTACACTAATACAATTAATAGTACTTGAGCCAAGTGTCTAATCACCATTAGAATTGCATGTTGAGTTAAATATACTAAAATAAATGTTGTTTACTTTTTTAAGAATTTATTTATATATAAATAATAAATAGTATTCTTATAATAAAAAGAAGTTTGGGTTGAATTTTCTCCTACACACTTTATATGTTTATACTTTATATCAAGTAGTAAAAATCAAGAGAAAAACATTTCTTTCCTGTCAGAACCTAGATTATCAATGCCGTAACATTAACATAAGATCCAAATCACGAGAACATGCATAAACTAACACTGAAAATGTTAAGATTAAGAAAACTTTTAAAATAGATCTAGTTCAAGCTAACTATTGTACATCGTATCGTTATACGATAATGGTAAGAGGGTTGTTGATAATTCACGCATAATTAATAAATAGATATAAGTTTTTTTTATAATAACAAATTGCGTATATTTTTGGACATGGGAAATAACACATAATATAATGAACACTCCCTCCATGGCTCCATCCTAGCACAAGCGTCTACTTTTCTAATTTTGTAAAGTTTAAAGCGACTTACACTATACTTTATAAATTTTCGTGCTTTTGTTACAACAAATTTAAAGAATATTAACCTGCTCATTTTTAGAATATTGTTGAAAATGCATGCATGCGTGACAAACTAAACAGCATAGATACTCTTTTTGAGCCAATTATTTTTTACAGGTAAATGATCCAATTTGTTTCTTGAATTTTTTTTAACCCAAAATGGTCATAATATTTAGAGCTTATATCAAAAGTTCATGTACCAAACTGAATCAATATGCAAAGTTCATGAATTAAATTGTATCGAAACACGAAAATTCATATATTATTTTGAGTTAAAAAAGAAGTTCAGGATTAATAATTATTTTTTTATTATGGTTCATAAATTAATTTTATAAATTTTGGGTATGAAACTACTATGAATGTGTATATCAGGTATTTGTTCTGTGTTTGCTGGCTGGGTGCAGCATCTGCTGGTTCAACACAGTATGCTTTGTTCTCTGCATCCGAAATTTCCAAGCCAACCGTGCACTTGCATTGTCCCTCTCCATCAGTTTCAATGGTGTTAGTGCTGCTCTTTACACCCTCATTGCCACTGCCATTGACCCTTCCAATGACGCCATCTATCTTTTCCTTAATGCTCTCCTTCCCCTCTTCACATCCGGCCTCGCTCTCCTCCCCATCCTCCGGCAACCGTCCTTCCATCCTCCCGACGCCGCCACCGTCCGCCGCGACTCCCTCACTTTCCTTTTCCTCAACATCTTGGCCGTTATCACCGGCCTCTACCTCCTCCTCCTCAGTTCATTTGCTTCCACTGCATCAAGAGCTCGTTACCTCTTTGTCGGAGCTCTTGTTCTTTTACTCCTACCAATTGCTGTCCCTGGCATTGTCTATGCTCGGGACTGGGCTCGTCGCTCCATCCTCTCGAAGCTCCATTTCGATATCTCCAACAGCTTCAATCTGGTAGACATGGATGATCTTCAGCTACACAAAGAACTTATTGAGACTGAACCTCCTACTATTTTGAACAGAATCAATGTCACTAACAAGGATTCACATTCTCGTCCAGACGAGGATGGGGACGGGGACGATGGATGCTGCTTGAATGCCATGGACAAGGATCGGGTAACGATGCTTGGCGAAGAACATTCTGCTCGGGTATTGTTGAGCCGGTGGGACTTCTGGCTCTACTATGTGGCATATTTCTGTGGAGGTACAATTGGGTTGGTGTATAGCAATAACCTTGGCCAGATTGCACAATCACTAGGCTACTACTCTCAGCTCAGTGAACTCATTACCTTGTACTCCTCTTGCTCCTTCTTTGGTCGCCTTCTAGCAGCAGCCCCGGACTTCCTGCGTGAGTATGTATTGCATTTTCTAGTTCTTATATACTTTTCAAGTAATGTCACTGACCTGAATACTGAATAATTGTTTGAATGTCAGCAAGTTGTACTTTGGGAGAACCGGGTGGTTTGCAGTTGCTGTAGTGCCCACGCCAATCGCCTTCTTCTTGCTAGCTGCTTCAGGAAGTGGCATGTCCCTGCATCTCAGCACGGCATTGATTGGCCTCAGCTCGGGTTTTGTGTTCTCAGCAGCTGTGTCGGTCACTTCAGAGCTGTTCGGGCCAAACAGTGCTGGTGTAAACTACAACATCCTCATAACCAACATTCCCATAGGCTCACTCCTCTACGGCCTACTTGCAGCAATAGTCTACGATGCCAATGTTGACGATAGCTCTAACCCGGTGGAAGGTCTGCTGAGGGAAGCTACAGTTTGTATGGGCCGAAAATGCTATCAGGAGACCTTCATATGGTGGGGATGCATTTCCGTGATGGGGCTGGTTTCCAGCTTTTTGCTCTTCCTGCGAACCAAGTCAGCTTATGACCGGTTTGAGAGAAACCGAAGACAGATGCAATTCCATTAGCTTAGAGAACTAGTTTCATACGATGCTCTGGAACGAGTCAGTAATGCATTCGGGAAAAGTCCAAAACTGCTGATACAAAGTATAGAAATGTTAGTGAATGAATACATGCTTAAATCTCACAAATGAAGTAGCAACAAAGCCAGAAAAGCAAATGCTAGAACATAAACAGATAATGTACTCATAACAGGCTCTGATTCCTTATTTCTTCAAATGTTGCCACATTTGCATCCCTGTACTTGCACAAATTCAATTAGGATAATCTTCAAAACCCTAATAAAGGCTTGTTGAAGTCATGTTCACAAACATCACAAATAAGTAGCAACACTGTTAAATAAGCCAGAAAAGCAAATACTAAAACCTAAGACGAGTAATAGTCTAATTCCTTTATTCTACATGCCTATGTAACCTCCTGCAGTCTCGACTTACATGACTGCTACGGAGATTCTAAGCCACACAAATGGCCATGGTCACGCCAATACCATTAAGACGAGTAATAGCTGAACGAAGCCATGCACAGATGGGTTCAAGGTCAAATTTCACAACAGCTAGCCTTTCATTCATAAGACACATTATTGATAGAAAATTACTTACTTACTCCGCTACTAATGAAACCAGAAGAAAAATTACAACCACATTAACATCCCGGTACTGTCAACAAGTTTCGATGAGTTCTAAGAGCAGAAATCAATCAAAGTTAAAAAGCCATTACACGGGAGATTCTATCCAATACAAATAGGCCTATTAGCTCTCTCACCAGTGTCCATGTCTCGATATTCAGATGGGATGTCACCCCTAAGAATTTGAACTTTAAAGTTCAGTTTCTCACTGCAGCTGTCCATGAGTTCAAATACACAAGCATCACCAGCCTTCAGACCATTGTCCTTGACAAATTTACTCCAGTTTCTATCAAACCGTCTGTTCTTGGGATTGTCTCCGGTATAAGTCATTTCCCAGTTCTGGCCATTGTAGGTGAGAATTACAGGGGTTGCAGCAGAAGGAAGCACCGAGTACATTTTTTCAGGAAGCACCTAAATTAACGATTAGAAATCATATTAGGCTAAGCAAACTACCGGTCCAAATTTTTTGATGGAATGGTTATGCCAGAGGTGGGAAGTGCATAGGCAATTAGGCAGGAACCAAAATAATCTTGTAAACAGAAGTATTTCATTTCAAACTAGAATTTTTTTATAAAAAAAATTACCATTTGATACGTAGGATAGACATGCGTTCTCGAAAGAACGACATCAAAGTATGGTTTCCCTGACAATGACCAAAATTCATGCCCGTGCAGCTCAACTGTGGTAGGATGAGATGGGTCTTGGGCTTGTGGATTTTCCATATGAGGATTTCAACTTGTAAGTACTGATTACTTGCCAAAGAATACACCTGCTAAAGTTTCTTTAAATCAGTCTATAAAGTTAGAGATCAATACATGCCAAGATTAATTAGATTACCATGTAAAACACAAAAACCAATAAATTCACCCTATAAGTAGTTGCATGTATGTGAGAAAAAATACAAAACACAAGCAACATTGTAACAAGAATACACAAACAGTTACTTAAATATAAGCCTACCCATGGAAATGAGCAAGACATGCTATTAACGACACATTGACATTACATTGCGCTTGAAAGCTATATAACCACCATTTCTAAGTCATGGTATTCCAATGTTAATCCGATCAACCTTCTAAATATAAATCGAATTTCTTTTCATGTGTTCTTCTACAATAAATCCTAATAGGGAGCAACATTCCAATCTAAAGAAGAATACATGAATAATATGTTCTAACAATGGAAATAAAACATAAAAAAGATTTTTTTTTAAAAAAAAAACTTCATCCACAAACACCCATACAGAGAAAAAAAAAACCCTAAAAATTTCAGCCAATGAAGCTCCATTACACCAGGATATGCCCTAGTATTTCTTCAAAGTTCAGACCATGATTTACTCACATTATAAGCTAAAACAAAAATGCCCCAAAATAAAGAAAGACAACAACATATACTCTGCTTAAGTACTAAACAAAACAAAACAAAAAAATCTTTCAAGAACCCTTATCAGTCTAGTCTGTAAATTTTGCATGCAATCAAAAACCTCACATTTGTTGCAACAAAATCATTATTTGGTTAAAGAAGAAACTGTAAGGGGTTAATTAATGCAAAATCTAGTTCAGTAAACCCTTCAGTTTTAGGATTTTCTGTCTGATTTGTTGAACATTCTCAGAAGCCAAACAGAGATTAACAAAAAGAAAAGCGAAGTTACTTACGATCGATCACGGCTTGAAGCAAGTTCAGGGCCTGAAATGGAGCCTGGGTTTGAAGATGATTCCACCGAAACAGAGACCAGACGAGACCCACCATTGCAATGCACTTACTATTTATTGCAAAGATTGAAGCTTGATCTTATGAGCTTGACCGCCGGTTCGACTCAATCCATCCCTTATTACATGACATGTTAGAATGGAATCAAATATTCATTTCATTTTTTTTCTTTCTTATGCGTGATTATCATTTATTTTTCGAAAAGATCTTCAAAAAATTATTTTCTTATTATTATTCGAGAAAATGGACTTTCAATTTCAAACACTTAATTATGGAATCGGAACGAGTCAAACCATTAAAAATTTATATCGTCTAAATCTTATGACTTATAAATCAAAATTTTGATGTTGACCTTACTCTTATTTTATTATGCTTCTAGTCTAAAATTATTATCATGTTATATTACATGTTACGTCGTATGAAAATAAAAAATAAATTTTACAATGCTACATAGTCGATTGAACATAAAATTAAGGAGGAAGTATATGAATACCATCCCAAAATTAATTAACTATAAACGGTTTGCATTTGCTCGGGTTATAAGTGTGCATGTAGTAATAAATTGAACTATTGCTAAACCTTTTTTTAAAGATACTGAGAAGTTAAATTATAAACATTTAGAGCCTAAGATAATGAAAACGTTTGTTTCGAATGTAAATGATTCTTTTATATTGTATTTCATGTTTTAGAGTAAAAAAAAATATTGTCGTTGACTATAAATTTTATATATAAAAAAATTGAACCATTGACTATAAATTTGTATGCATAACAAGCAAAACATATAGAAAAAAACATAAATTTGTATGCCTAAGGAGCAAAACATATAAATTTGTCCTAAATGGTTTGGCATTTGTTGTTCTCTGAGAATTGTCTTGAAAATTAGTCACCTCTAGTTTCTCTGGCAGACCACATTGTGATGATTTAACATTCACAGTTTCTCTGCACATTCTTTGAATATATGAATGAGAACCATTGGACAACAAAATATCAAATCTTATTTGTCACTGAGTTCCATATCATAAACTACTGAGAGATTAGCAACATGTCCACTCTTCTTCCCCCAAAACAACAGCAGTGACTAAAAAATTTGCATATATAGCAAGCAAATGAATAGAAGTCAGCTAAGTTATAATCTTAAATCCACTGCAAGTTCCAAATTATGCTAAGAAAATGCATAAAAGGATCTTATTTGATTAACCCATGGCATGCTCTATGAATTTATCGATGACTTGGACACGCCAACGCCAAGTCCTCCCACTCATAAGCCAATCCGATCCGTAAACATAAATAAGAATCAAAAGTAAGAGGAAGCATACCCGCCCTAATGAGGTGACGTCACCTCATCAATTAACACCCTTACCCGCCCTAATAAATTTGTGGGCGCAGAGCGCACACCTGGATCCATTTCTTTTGTGTCTTGGCTGAGATTCCGGGCTCCCTATAATCTAAAAACTGTATAAGATTGGAATTG
Organism: Pelargonium nanum; assembly: GCA_036897485.1. Taxonomy (NCBI): domain Eukaryota; kingdom Viridiplantae; phylum Streptophyta; class Magnoliopsida; order Geraniales; family Geraniaceae; genus Pelargonium; species Pelargonium nanum. The sequence continues at coordinate 5,616 of JAYMTF010001694.1, read as the reverse complement.
ACATACAAATAGGTATTGGTAAAGTTTCGATAAATCGTTTTGGAATGGAGATGGGGATAGGAACAAGAATGAGGTTCTAATTCCAAAGCCATTTTCATGACAAAAAGACCTCGTCCAAGCATGAAGAACAAAACTTTCAGAGTAAAGCCAGTATGGTGGATTCCAAAAATTTACTCTTATTTGCTGTCCATTTGACTAAATCCTACAGCTCAAGTTATGACAAAACATCCAATAAATTCCAAAGCAGACATGGCATGGATTGAGAGAAAACAAACTACAATAATGTGGCAAAGGAAAAGGTAACAAAATTCAAATGTGATCAAATCCAATACTACATAAAACAAAAAGAAACCTACTCTCAATTTCCTTATGGATTCAAGCATATTACCATTCAAGCTTGCTTTTCACCTCCATCTTTCTTCTTGCTTTTAGCCGCCGTGGCCTGCGAATACAAGAAAGTTCCAAATATCGCTATGGCTGATCCAAGGGCATTCAAGGGCCTTACTGGATTCCTAAACACCAACACAGTAGACACAATGACCACAACCCTTTTCATTGTGTTGCCCACAGAAAATGTGAGTGGACTAATTTGATCCAAAGCTTGGTATGATGATTGATTGTAGAGATGATAAAACACCCCAGATAGCAATACCCACAAGTACAATGTGGATGGTTTCCCGACAGCTTCGATGGCCCGATGATACCCCGCAACCCATTGAGACCCTTCAACCACAATCGCGACCGGGAATAGATAAAGGAACGAGATTATACTGATCCAACCATACAAATTCAACCCATTTACTTCCTTGAAACTCTGCAAGCTTCGTTTCGAATAGATGTTCCTAAACACAAAACCCACATTACTGATCAAAGCACCCCACAAGCCTTGTAAATTGAAGGAGACTTCAGTGACTGCAGCTAGGGAACAACCCATTACAATTGGGAGGATGGATAGCCAGACCTGGAGAGGATACGAGTCGCCAAGAATGGAAGAGAACACGACGGAGAAGACGGGTTCGGAGGATTTGATTACATGAGTGAAAGAGACAGCGACTTTAGAGAATGAGACACAGGCCGAGATGTGGCCTATAGTGTGGAACAGAGCCGGTCCAAGGAGAGCAATGAAAAAAGGTTTTGAAATCTTTGGGCATGGCTGGAGCTTGAGAGACCACAGAACCAACATCCAGATAGAGCCAACAAGGAGCTGAAAAGAAGCAAGAAGCCATGGAAATGGAAAGAGGTTCAGTACCTTCTTGTTGTAGATGTTGAAGACGATGTTTTGGAAGTACCAGAAACCAAACACAAGAGCGAGCTGTAGATTCTTGGGTGAGACAAGAGCTTGGCTTTGCTCTGCAGATTCTGGCTCTGGGATATCAGCAGATGATGGAGAAGCTTTGGGTCTGGAGATGAAATGGGATCTGGGGTTTGAAGAAACTGTGTATAAAGGTGTGATTTTTATGGTCGAATCTTGGATCTGAGAAGTGGGTTTTGGTCTGGGTTTATAAGAAAACCCAAATGGCTGGTTTTTAGAGCTCAGACGATAGCTCTGGTTCCGGGAGGAAGCAGATTTTTGGAGCAGAGCATGAGCTTGAAAGGGGTTTCTAAATCTATGGTGTTGGGTGTTGCTGCTGAGACAGAGAAGATTAGATTTAGGAGTGAGGAAGGAAGAAGATGGAGATGGACTTAATAGATTTGAAGTAAGCATTTTTGATGTTGGAAACTTGGATTTAGATTAGATTAGAAAGAAGAAGATTCAATTTCAGGTTTCAGTTGAGTTTGAGTTTGAGGCAGGACAAGGAGGATATTTTGGTTTTTCAGTTTCACTGTCAAATCTGTTTCTGGGCTGATTAGATAATGGATCTAGGCCTCATAGGTTCTGGCCCGCCCAAACATTTTGTTTTACTTGTACCCATTAGAGGATACCATTCGAATTTCGAGTTAGATTTTGAATTTTTTTAAGAAATCATTCGAAACTTATCTGAAAGGGGTCCGGATTATAGAGGTGTGTCATGTTCGTGTCGTGCTGAAGATCGTTTGTACAATTCAATACGAACACGACGCATTTAATAATCGTGACGCATGACTCAACACAAACACGGTACAATTATAAACACAAACACAACACTTGATAACTAAATGGACCATGTTGACACGAATATGAACAAACACATTATGCTCGATAGAATCAACGCATTTGACACGACACTATCAAACATGTTTAACACATTATTAAGATTAATTTACCATTATACTTTTAGTTGTGCATATTGAGTGGGTCACAACATGACTTTTTTTTTTATATAAGCAACGGGACAAGCAGACCTATGCGACCTGTGTTTCTCACCCCCTAGTAGGGACGTCACCCTGTTAGTTGTTAGTGCGTGCGTGTTTTAGAGGCACATTATAAATACAACACGATGCGTGAATCTAAACACACTAATTTCGTTTCGTGTGTCATGTTACGACAAAAATTGTCAACTCGGGTCTAAATTTGATTGAGTTTTTTTCAAATCTAATAAATTTCAGATTTTTAGTATAATATAAATAGTTGGTAGATTCAATTCGATCTGAAATTGATAGGATCAGACCGGTTTTAAGTCGGATTGAATTTCAAAAGCTCATGTTGGGAATTTACATGAACAGCTCTAGAGTGTAGACGGTTTTTGACTTGACTGCTTTCTGTTTAGAGTTGGCTTTGCTGCGCCTGAAGTCAAGTGAAGTGAAACAGATTGAGATTTGAGAATCATCAAAATTCAAAAGGAGAGAGAGAGAGCGAGAAATGGCAGCGAAGCAAATGGAGGAGATACAGAGGAAATTGGGGATGCTAAATTATCCAAGGGCCAATGCTCCGGCTCAGTCTCTCCTCTTCGCCGGCATGGAACGTTACGCTCTTCTCGAATGGCTCTTCTTTCGGTACCACTCCATTTCTTCTTCTTCTTCAACTTCTCTTTCTCTGTTTATACGAATTTTAAAATTGATTAATTGAATTTTGCAGACTCTTGGGAGATAAGTCTCCATTCTCTCAGCAGAATCTACAGGGAGACGCTACGGATCGCGAAGAAGAAACCGGTCGAATCCAGTGTATTTTCTCCATCTTTCTCCTCTTCTAAGTTTACCGTTGACTAGTGATGGAGATGATCGGACTCATTCGGCTGATTAGTTTAGTATACGCTTGAAAGTGTTGCATTTCATGCTCACCCTATCTGAATTTCGTTTGGCAGATTTGGCAGAAATTGCAAAGTTTCTGGGCATTACAACTTCTGTAGATACTGAAGCTATTCAGGTTAGTTCTCCGATTCGTAGGTGTTGTTGAGATATGCTTTAGAGTGATAATGGCATGATTTAGCTTTATACCTTTGTTGATGCCATAAACTGTGAATGTCCAGTCATTAAGGATTTTTTACTCTCTCTGAGTTTCATATGATTCATTGTGTTACTAGTCTGCTAAGGATTGCAATGAGCATGAATTGGAACTCTTTGGAGAATGTAGGCTTAACCTAACTGAATGAAGCGGTTCTATGAAAAAGCTGTGCGTAACTAACCATAATGAGAGATGTTAGTGACACCTTTGTGCTCTTGGTTGATTCCAGTTTCCTTGGAGTAAGAGAAACTGAGAGAGTATTACATTCAGATGGTCAACTTCCAAATATACCCTGTTGTATTGTAGAATAGCAGCTGGTGTTTAACTTCTGCAGCCTGAAGTTAATGTAGCTCTATGTGTCATTACTTCAAATTTTTAGATATATGCTGCCACTGGCCTTTGAAAAAGCCTATAAAGGCTGGTTCTGATGCCCCAACCTTGATTCAGAAAATGTCTGATAATTTATATGCTACTTTAGACCTTGTTTAGTGTACTTCATCTAAGGTGAGCCTTATTATCTATTTCAAGCAAGGACCTTGTAGTTTGTTAGCAAGCAAGGACCTTGTAGTTTGTTAGCAACCAATTACAGTACTATTGCAGGTTCAAAGCTCATTTCAGATATAGGTTTCTTGAGTTAGGAAACCTTTGTTTGATTGCATATGCCTTCTATTCTTTTCTTCCCCTAGTGACTGTTTTGGACCTGATCTTGGTACCAGGTGATAACAATCAAGTGATATTGAATCTTCACCCTTTTGAAAGACCAGTGTATTTAACTGATATAACTGAGTTGTTAGATAAAGGATTAAATGAAGTAGATTGAATTTATACTATCATAATCTTCCCTAATGCTCTGTTTGAGTTCCATGCTTAGTTCCAAAACTTAATAATTCATTCAAATGAAATTCAATTATTGGTACTAATATTGGCTTCTGCATCTGCATTATTCTTAGCAAATTTGTTTCTATTCTGCATTGTGCTGTTAATCACGAGCATTTATCTTGTGCTTTATCATCAACCTTTGATTCATACTTTTATCATGTGTACAGGGACGAGGAAGCTATGAAGATCGCACTGAAATGCTTCGTCTCATTGTAGATCTTGTTGAAGCTACCATTTATGCTGATAATCCAGAGTGGAGGTTGAGATGATATAGAGTTATATATTTGCTTGATGTTACATCATACTTGACTAATGAAGGATGTACAAAATGTTTATGACTGGCAATTTTGTTTATATATTTCGTGTTGCAGTGTTGATGATCAGGTAACAAAAGATATACAGCTGATAGATTCCATTGCTGAGAAACAAGCTCAAATTTTCTCCGAGGAATGCAAGTTGTTTCCAGCAGATGTTCAGATTCAATCTATATATCCATTGTAAGAAGTTTGTTCCCTCTTTCTTGTTTTCCCATTCATATATATAGAGGCTGCTTAATGCCATTTACCTATGGAGATTAACCTTATCTCATAATAATTGTCTGTTGAACCTAATGATTGGACTTCAGTTGTGCAATTATAGTGGGTTTGAATATTTCAACTGTGTTCCATTGATTATGTATTAAACGTCAAATGGTTTCAAGATGCAACCATGTGGATGTTAGTGTAATGGATAACTGTTCATTTATCATTTATAGCCTGTAAGGATTTGTTGATTTCACGTTTTTTATTTTTTATATATATCTTTACAATTTTGAAACATTTCACGTCTTCCTGATGTCAGCAATGAGTATATTGTCACTGCTAGAAAAGTCACTACTACTGTTTCCAGAGAATGATTTCAACTGGCCACAGGCCCTCAGCTGCTATAGTTTTTGCTTTAACCCCTGTTCCTGTTTGGTTACCATCTTACTTGTTGAACCCGTTGAACTCCACGTTTCAGTGAATGAATATAATTGTGAAACTAAGTGAAGCATATTTTATGTTTATATGCAGAAGTTTACTTGATTTTTAGTTTTCTATTCGACCACTTGTTGTCAGATCAGATGTAGTAACATTCTGTTTCTTAAATCAAAGTTTGTTTGCAGGCCAGATGTCTCTGAGCTGGAGTCTAAGCTTTCAGAACAGTCAAAAATACTGTTGAATCTCCAACAGAAGGTCGATGATTTGGCATCAAAGGTTCAAAGTTGCTTCTTAATCTTACCCCTATAATTTCTTTCCTTCTACAAGAATATATTTAGGTTCTTTTTATTTAATACTCCCTCCGTCCCAAAATGAGTGTCCTGTTTGTCTAATTTTTTTGTCCCAAAATGAGTGTCC
>JAYMTF010001693.1:0-21834 GCA_036897485.1 Pelargonium nanum | reverse complement strand
AGAAAAGACTTGCTTTGAAAGCAAACACTTTTGAGGGGCATAATTGTCTTCTACCTTGTGCTGCAGCTGCTGCAGTGTTCTGCAACTGTTGCAGTGTTCTGCAACTGTAAAATTGCAGCTGTGGAAAAATCACAGCTTCCAGCTGCCCTACCACCATTTTTGCTGGAAGCTGTGGTTCCTCTTTCATTTGCCAAACAACAACTAACAATTTTGCTTGCAGCTGTGCTGATGTGGCAGCAGCTGGAAGCTGCCCACAGCTCAACCAAACAAGCACTCAATGGAGAACTATGTCACTTTCATAACCAAGGATAGATTGGATTTGGTGTTTTCTTTCTTTGTTATTTGATTAATTACTTAGTACTCATTTGGTAACTTAACTAGAAGTAGCGAGACAAAATTTGAAGTGACTGGATGTAATAATAAGAAGTGATTATAATAATATAATTTGAGAGAAAAATACACTTATCTGGAACGGAATGAGTAGTACATACATAAAATTAATGGTCACCAATAATCTCTCTAAAAATAGAAATTTGGACAATTTTTTTTGAGAATGATGAAATAACATTCAAGATTTTTAACTAGGTTGAACTAGAGACGACAATTTCGAGTTTGGCTTGACAACGTCTATTCTTATCCAACTCGAATAAGCTTCAAATTCATTCGAATACTAGGTCGCAGGTCGCTTTTACCATTTAAACATAAAATATATTACTTCATGCGAATCAATCTGCTAAATCAGAAAGTTGGTATAATCAAATTAAATTTGGAGTGATAGCCTTTTCAGATCCAAGTTCTAGCTCTAGATTGAATCAATATTCTACAGCTTGCCTCACCACTTGAAAGTTGGGTGAAGCTTGCAACTAGATATGGACATTTATTGTAATAATGGTTACATATCTAAAAGTAGTACACATAATTTATGCTAGCAGATTCTCAATCGGGATTATTTGGTAAAAATTTCATAATTATATAATTATATTAAGATTTAGTAGAACTAATTACTAAATTTGCTTGGTGTAAAAAAAGAGTAAATTACAATTCCTCTAACTACTTTTTTACCGTTTAAATGCGTAATTATAAAAAAGTAAAAAATAATGGCATGAAATAATGAGACAGGGGTCATTACTCAGAAGAACTAATCCCCAAACTCAAGCTAAGTAGCTAACGATTAAAAAACACGCTTTTTAAATGGCCGCAAATTGAACTCTCACCTTCCTTTCCTTTCTCTTCTCTCTGGTTCTGAGCAACACCAACACCATCACATCGTCATCATCATCTTTACCAACCAGTCACTCTCTCTTCTTCTCAATGGCGGCTCCAATCTTTCCCTTTTAGCTATTACCCACTTCACTCCATCTCCACTTCTTTTCGCGTTTCTCTGGATGCCAAAATTCACTCACTCTCCTACTCATACTCACAATGGATCTGCTACTGTTGCTACGCCTTCACGCATCTTCAAGATCTACTACTTCTTCTATTTCCGCTCCCATCTAGCTCCCGCCATTGATTTCATCTCTCCGATGAAGCGCTCCGTCCGTCCCCTCTTCAGCATTCTCCTCCTCGCCGTCTTCGCCGCCACTCTCGGCTGCCGCTCCCCCCCGCCCCTCCCGCCTCCCGCTCCATCGCCCGCCGCGGCTTCGCCGACACCCATATCTCCCTCCGCCCTCCGCCGCCGGTTTTCAACTCCACCTTCCTCAGATACGCCTCCATGGACATCGCAGAAGCCAAGGCCAAGCTCGAGATCCAGCAGCTCCTCGACGGAAACTTCGCCAGCGTCGGCTGGCTCAAGAACATTCGCCGACACCCACAAACCAGAGCCCAAACCTCGACGCTCTCTTCCCGAGTCCCTCTGTTTCTCCGGTCGCCCACTTTTCACCGGCACTGGCTCGATTTCCGGACGCTTTTGCAGGATTGGTCCCGGAAAAAGAAATTTCACCCGGAGATTATGTCGGATTTGGTCAGACTCGTGAAGCAACCCCTCGACCGGCACAACGGCCTGCCGGCGAGCTCCGACCGCCGCTACGCCACCTGCGCGGTGGTGGGCAACAGTGGGATCTTGCTCAACAGCAATTACGGTGAACTAATCGATGACCACGAAGTGGTGATTCGATTGAACAATGCTAGGGTCGAGCGTTTCGAGCGCAATGTTGGGTCCAAGACAAGCCTCTCGTTCGTGAATAGCAACATTTTGCATCTCTGTGCCCGGAGACAGACCTGTTTTTGCCACCCGTACGGCGAGAAGGTCCCGATGCTCATGTACATTTGCCAGCCAATTCACTTCCTGGACTTCGCTGTCTGCAATTCGACCCACAGAGCACCATTGCTGGTCACCGATCCTCGTTTTGATGTGTTGTGTGCTCAAATTGTCAAGTACTACTCTGTGAAACGCTTCGTGGAGGAGACGGGGAAGCCATTGGAGGATTGGCCCTCTACCCATGATGGCTCGATGTTCCATTACTCCTCTGGAATGCAAGCTGTTATGCTGGCTTTGGGAATTTGTGATAAAGTTAGCATTTTTGGGTTCGGGAAGTCGGATTCAGCTCATCATCATTATCACACGAACCAGAAGGCGGAGCTCCGGTTACACGATTACGAGGCGGAGTACACCTTCTACCATGATTTGGTGGAGAATCCTCAGGCTATACCCTTCATTACTGGTAAATTCAAGTTTCCTCCTGTGGTTATATATCAATGACTGAAGCTGTGATGGATGGTTAGTTCATTAGAATTGTACTGATCCTTTGGATTCTGTGATGGAAATTTGTTGATAGATTGTGGGTTTGTTCTCAAATCCTATACTACCTAAGGTGGTTTGGGGGTGATAGTGTGATACTTAAATGTAAGATTGAAATTGATGAATAGAATCTCAAATTCTTGAACTTTGGCTGTGAAGATTTATCTCAAAATTGTTCATATGGGCATGTGTGTTTGTGTGTTTGTGGCTATAAATGCATGATAAAATGTGGTTGGGAGCTATTTTCTCATGGTTGGATCTTTATACTTTTGATGCATTAATTCTTCTGTTGGTTTGTCTTGTTATGAATTTACCTTTTGTGTTCTAACTGTATTCTAGAAATGAATGATGGGTAAGTAGTGAATGCAAAACCAGATCTTAGAACTAGTTTTGAGATGTGTGCTTGGATTGGACTTTAATTTTCTGTTAGATTTTGAAAGTTATTGCTATATCTTCTGTGTTATGGACAGATTTTCAATGAGCAAATGTGGGGACCAGATGCATACTAAAACAGAAAAGGACCAAGCTTAATTATATAAACAACAGTTAGAACATAGTCATCTTGTACAAAATCATCCCTTTGCACAACCTTTACATAGGCCAGGCATGCATAAACCCAAGAAAACCAAAAAGAAACAACATCCCCACTCCTTTATACAAGGAGAACCCTAATTTTGATCCATCTTCTAAGAGCTACTCTTTGGTGTCCATCACCACATCCCTTTCTTCGTACTTCACTGCAACCAGGAACCTTATACTCACCTGTCAAAGATTTGAAAACATGAAATTGCCACTCAAAATCTTAACCATGAGCTCAAGATAAATCTGTGTAGAGTTGCTTTGTACCTGTTTCGGATCGTAAACAGCATACTCATTGTACTCAAGCGGGCTGTCCTCATGCTCCGAGGAGATTAAGCGACCACAGGGGACTTTTATGTCATCTTCCATAACAGTGTGCTCAGATTCATCTGTCTTCTTTCTGCCCAGCCCCTTCACAGCCTGCTTCTTCTCCTCCAAGGGCTTCGTATCCTGCTCAAATCACACACAATCAAATACAATCATATTCCGAACAGATCAAACGAACCATGCCCTCTAAATCACCTAGAAAATTAGGTACCTGAGGTGGGCTCTTGAGGTTAATAACTTCTTCACCTCCTTGTGAAACAATAGACAAAATCAAGAACCCTTCTGGTCTATCCACAGCAGTAAAACCATACCTAGCTGCCTCAGCAGCAGCATCAGTACACACTATTGCTTTGCCAAACTGTACACAAAAAATCATGTTAAAAGCAGAGTACTAAAAACAATGGAGTCCATATTGTTGCAACATAGCAATACCATATAGCCTGAAACAGGAAGGGAGCAAACAGCTGGTAAAAAACCCTTGTGCAAGTGTCTCAGTAAGTTTGAGCTGCGAGTACCTGTACAGAACATGACCATGGAGATCTATGAGCTCATAAGTCCTATCAAAGACGGGAAGCTCTGCGAGGTCAGAATCTTACCACACCATAAAAGGACTTTGTTGGGTAGTTTCTTTATTTCTTCATAAGAAGGACAAGCATTTGACTGGACAGTGAAAATGTTCTCAACTGATACATTGTAGTCCTGTAAAAAAGAAGTATGCAATATTAGAATCTGAGGAGTCAAAATATAAGAACAAAGCAGCTGTGAATCAGATCTTACTATGTCTCCAACTTTGACAGGTTCATATGTTTTCTCCAGATAATTCAGGATCATCTTGTACTCATCAGATTCTTTATCTAACGGAGAGATTGCGCAGCCAAGTTTCTCATACCGGTCTGAAAGAGGATCATCAAGTGTAGAGCCAGTCATGTCTCCTATTAGATGGGAGGCCACGTTTATGTCCCGAACAGTCTCTAACGCCGCTGCAGCCTACACATTATGCATACAAGAGTCAAATTCAGCAACGTGACTCTACTGGCAATGAGAACTAGGCCGGGTCGCCTTACATGATCTGCAAGTTCATGATAGTCTCTCAAGATGAAAGGCCTTGTGGAAGGCATGAGAGTGAAGCATCTCTGGCTGAAGTCTAACCAAACAGCCTCAGCCTTCTGTCCTGTCTCTTTCATTGATTTCACTTTCTCAATGAACTCTACCACAACTTCTTCACCTGAAATAACAGAACAAAATCATTAGTGTCTCCTTATATCAGTTCATAAGAGAGGTACAGAGATGATTTACATCTTTGCAGGTGCACATTGGAGAGCATTCCAATTGGGAGATCAGGAGGGTCTAGTCCCATTTCCATCAAAGCATACCTAGTATCATAATTCAAAAGTTGCATTACAATGAGAAAACCCTGAAAATTGACATGCATTTGTTAACAATCTTCAAGTGTATTCATATGCCTGTATATCTCTTGGCTGCACAAAACTTTCATGAAGTTCGCAACCAGAGGCTCGAGTTTGCAATGCGAGGCCGCGACTCCTAGCTGCCTCATTCCAAGCCCTCCATATCTCACATCAACTCCGTCATCCTGTTTAGTCATGATACATCAATAACTATGCATAAGCCACATGACAATCTTTGCACAATACCACACAAGCAACTGACTCAATAGCTGTACCATATCAATAGGATAGAACTTCAAGGGTTTCTTTTGAAACTTCTTCTCTCTTTCCCATGGCTCAAACTCATTACCAGTCACTTCCTCAAAGAGCCTTACAAATTCCTTCAAAGCACCATTCTCGTCGTCCCGTTCTTCAAGCCTCTCCTCCGCATTCGCATCATCACCCAATCTCGCTTTCTTGTAGTACAGATGCAAGCTCTTCTCGGGCACCACAACCAGTTGCATGATACAATAGCTGCATCAAGAAAGCAATTCAAGTCTAAGCATATCATCATGAAGAAGCAAATTCAACCAAATATAGAAAGACAGTAATTGGCTACTCATTCAATCCACGGCCCTGGTCGCATAGGAAGAAGGCACAATTGTATAGTATCCCATCTTTTTCAAAGATCTTTGCACCTTGATCCCACAACATTGTATCCTTGAAAACTCCTCTCTTCCCACACAGCTTAAGCTGCACCAGAAAGTCAAGTTACAATCAAAATCTCACAATGTTCATAACAAGAACATTATGTTAAAGGAATTTAGATTTTAGATTACTTCTGCTGAAAGTGTTTCAATAGCCTCTTCAGTACTATCTTGCTTATCCAGTGGGATTCCTTTTCCGTACGCGGATCGATCGGTGAGGACATCATAAGCATCTAGAGCCTGAGCTTCTTGCTTCTCAATGCTATCAACCAACCAAGCCTCTCTCACTACAGGAATGCTTCTCTCCCTGGAAATCAATATGAAGCAAAATTGTTATGTTCTAGTCTCAGTTTTGAGTAACACACAAAAGATTTTAGCAAAGGTAATGTTAATGCTCACACTGCCTCTGCAACCTTGGAGGATCCACCGCGGTCGCGCTCGGCCGGAGAAACAACTAAGCAAGTAGCACCAAGAACAGAATTTGCAACTTTCCCACCATGTTTCTCAATTGTTCTCTTCCAAGTTTGCTGCAACAACTCAACAATGACATAACATGAAACAACAGAACATAAGTTGTGACAAAAACATTAGTAAGTAACTCACATGAGTGCGATGTAGACGGCCCGAGAGAGCGATCATCATTCCCGTAAAAGGCTTGTCCGCAGCGATCAAGTCCCTCGGAGGCCTACAACTCGGGTCTTGACGCTTCTTCAGCAACTAAATCAAAGAAAACACGCATGAAGTCGACAAAAAAAGCCGGTCCGAGGTAAATTTGCGAGTGTTTAGTGCTTACATCAGAAATGGGAGAGTTGAGGACAGAGTCAGGGAGGTTAATAGGCTCCTGTTTTCTTGGAGGATCTTTAGAGCTGAAGGTGCAAGAAGACCACTCGCTTATGAACCCTTTGCAACAATATCTGTTGCCAATGCACTCCAAATTGCTATTACACATTGGACATTTCTCTAATGCCCCATAAAACAGCAAGTCTTGGCTGCAAAAATTGTTCAACACAAACTTAATTTAGTACCTACAAATTGCTTAACCTTAACATTAATGGAACAGAGAGAGCTGACCAGAGGGAGACGACAGAAGCATCATTGGAGTCAGAGGGAAGATCTTGGCCGTTGGCGGCGAGGACTTGTCGCATTTGTTCGACGGAGAGGTGGTCGGAGGTGGCTTTACAAAAATCATCAAACTCCTGAGCAATGTCGTGAGATTTTCCATTGGTGTGTCCGTTGTTGTTGTTTTCGGTTTCTTGCTTAGGCTTTTTGGGTGATTGCTCTGCTTCGTGGGTCTTGCTCTCTGCCTTCTGCTTCCTCGTCATGATTACTTTCTCGTCTTCACCGTGACCATGAGACCTTGTTTCGTGAACCTTCATGTTGTTGGGTTTCGAGCACTTGGGTTGTTTGTGAGAATGTTGCGTATACAATGTATGGGGTTGATGACAATTGATAAGAAAGGCATGGAGTTTTAAGGATGGAACACAAAAAACAGACACGTCTCTCGGCTCTTGCTTACCTGTCCCCCTTGCAGCAAGACACGTGTATATGAGGTGTTGACGTAGCTGACACGTGTCGAAATGGGTGCATTTGACTGTCTAGACCGTTGACAGATGCTGTATGGGGCTGATAGTAAATAATTGGGTTTGATCAGTTTGGTGTGGAACTTGGCAGCTTCTACGGTTACACCTGGAAATAAAGAGGCGGAGTATTGATTCGGTACGGCTCGGGTGTCGATGGTTCAGAAGATCAACGGTATTGGTGGGTTTTGGGGTTTGATTACCGACATTTTGTTCCGTCGATTTTGGTGGTCATTTATTGGGTCCATGCGGTGAGCCCAAATCTTCGGTGATGCATGTCTTATATGGGCTGCTACTGACACTGACGGTCGTATTGGGGCATCGATGCCCATTTGCAATTTAATTATTTTGTTTGGATTTGGAATTGCCAATTGTTTGGAAATCTATGATTCCTACTTATGGTTCCTTTTGATCACTTGTAGAAAATCATGGAAGTCTACCACTCTAGGTCTAATCCTTGTGTCTAGTCTCGTCATTTAATGGAAAAAAGAGGAGACATGTTCGTATTAAAACGATATTTCATTTTTACGACGAAATCAGTGTCATACAATATGTTGCTGAGTGATAATTAACATCTGTTATGTTATGCATTCTGCGGCATTTAGTCGTCGCAATGTTGAACAATAGCTAGGATGATTAGCAACATCAAAGTCCATCTCCAAGAATTCGACTTGACATTGTGTTGCAATGCTTCCTTCCAAAGGAAAGTTATGCCGCCAAGTTGGAACGCACAGTTGTCATCCCGTTATAGATTCGGGACAAATTAAATCTTAGACCCATGTCTTTGTGTGTTTATTTATTAGTAGTCTATTTGTAATTTGTTAAGATGGAACTATCGTGTTCAATTTTGGGGCGAGGTGAGTTGGTCCCTTCCTAATATTTGTTACTGGTAGATTAAAAAAAAAATTGTTATTGACAATATGATTTAACTCGTAGAAAATTTGTAGTCCACACATGCCGCACACAACTTGCATATTAATTTGTACATATAAACACTCCACTGATGGCAATTCCCCATCCCGCGGATTGCGGGTAAGGATTCTAGATCCTCCAAAGGGCGGATGTCCGGCCGTGCACACCCCTAAAGCTGAGCTGCTTAATTTGCTTCCTGGCATAAAAGTTGAGAACTTTTTGTTCAACACAAATGTCTTCATTGCTAAGTTTTTGTACATTTAAAGTGAAAAAATGATGAGAAAGCAAATATAGAGGATAAGGGATAGGAGGTTGGAGTTGGTGCACCCTTTCTTGTTAAAGTGAAGAAATGGTAGTGTTTGGTTATTTGGTTGTTTCAAGATAGAGTCATTTTAAGCATTTACTAAAGCTTAGCATATATATATATATATATATATATATGTGTATATGTAATTGAAAATATCATCTTCTTTAATTTCCTGTCCCGACAAACAATGGTGGCGGTCCCTAATAACAAAACTGCCTCTCAAATTTTCACACAGCTTTTCACATTATTAGGTCAAATTCCAGCCACTTCAATCTCTAGTGAAAAAGAAAAAATATCAACTTTAAAACAAACCCAACCTCTTAGCTTCTCTCTCCTAATATGTCAAAAACAACCAGAATCATTCACGATTCTCTACTTTGACAAATTGTTTGGAATGCATATGTAAACTTAATTTTCTTCACACTATATGGCTTTTTCAGTTTGGGTTTCATATTCATACACACACATGAATTAAAAGTCCTCGTTCTAGTACTTCATTTTCTTACCTAAACTCATTAATTAACTAAGGCATAAGTGTAACAAAATAAGAATTAAGAACATGTTGAATGGTTGATTAATATTTCTATAGTTTTTCAGGAAACAATCTCAAAATAAAATAAAAAAACAGAAAAACTTGTTAATTTGTACAGTTTTCTATTCGAACAACTAAAAATCAAAATTTTTAAGTTCTTCAAATAATGTTTAAACCAAACACATTTTCAAAATTCCCAAGGTTTTTTGCAAAAAACTAGAAAATAAAAACAGTTTTTTACGACTAAACGAACCCTAATTTACTTCATATAAATATCACGAAGAAGAAAAGGATCACAATGAAGTTCTTACAAATATAAAAAGATCACCGGTGAGTAGTGAAGCGGAGAAATTTCCTACTAAGATACGAAGAAAATTCATCTACTTCACCACTTGAAGGTGACCCTAATCACCTTATTAATAACTACTAATTCATAATCAAGCAAAACCCTTATCAATTCAAGAACTATACTAGCTATCTCATATATATACTTATCATCACCATGCAAATGCTCCGTAGCAAACCGCTCCCTATACATGCATCTCCTCAACTCCTCCAAGAAGATGCTAGTTGTTTGAGAACTTTTTGTTACCGAGCACGAGCATGTATGTAAGTTCAGTCGAGCTAGCTAGATGAAACATATATTGACATCAGAAGTCGTGAGTCATGAACTCATCATCATCTTCGGAGCCCGTGATGCACTCCTTTTCGTCTTCAAACCCATCGAGAGAAGGGTGTGGAGAGTGACCCTTCCCAAAAGACCTAATGTGGTCCTTGAGTGACCTCTTGTGCTTGAAGTCTGAACCGCAAGTGCAATACCAAAGCTTCCCACAATTCTTTTCGTGGGTTCGCCAATCTCCTTTGACCGCAAATGTTTTCCCGCAGTATTTTCGGCACGCAAAGGGCTTGGATCCGTGCTTCCTCTTGTAGTGTGTTTGGAGGGTCCTGAAGTCCTTCAATGGCTTGGCTCTTGGGTGGTTTATGTTGTTCTTGCACCCTTGAGCGCAACAATAACATGGAAGCCTAAGCATTGCCGCGGGTTGGCTTCCTTTTAGGGATTCCGGTCCTTTTCTGTACTCGGATCCATGTCCCCACATGTGCATCTGCAATTCATCGTCATGAAATTAAGTACGTAGAGCGGAGACATGTCAATCTTGACATAAAAATGTTGTTACAGGTAGCTGCTTTGAACTTCAATAATGTCTCTACCCGGTGGTTAAATCCCTAACTTATATACTCCTACAAGCCGAGTTCGAGTCATGTGATTTTAGTCGTTAATTTTTATGTATGGCTCGGCCATTGTATATGAAAGATTGCAATTTGGATTTGTTTTCAATGTTGGGTAGCTAGCTAAGGTATATGTGGAAGGTCAATTTTCCATTAAAAAAACTTTTGTCTTCTAATTTGAAAATGATTTGGTATGTGAATATTAAACAAATATCATGAGAATCCAAAGCTACAAACTCTCATCTGCCCAGAGAATTTTGCAACATTGTGTTACTTTATCCCCCTAACAATTATTACTTTGATTAGCCCACTAATGCATTTTTAGTTTTTAATATCTCCAATTAACCTACTGCCACCCGAGGATTCCTTTCTTCCCTAAGTTTTTTAACGAAAAGAACATAATGGAAGACTGAGAAAAAGAGAGAATAAACAAACAAACAAATGCTTCAGCAGGAGTTTAGGGCATATTTAGTTGTTGAGTATTTATTATTTTTCGTTTTTATTTCATTTTAAAGTCTCACAGAGTTTGTATTATGCATAAATATTCTTATTACTTTTTTTATCCAATTCTTATTACTTAATCTAGAGTTGAAATAAAAAAATGTGTTCTAAATTTTCTAAGTTTTATACAAAATAAGAAACATAAAATGAAAATTGTTTTCTTATGACTAAATGGACCCATGTGTATCCATTTTCTTGTGCACAAATCCATTTTTCCAATTATAATGATGACTGATATTGTTGCATTGGAAGATATAATTTATTTTCACAGAATTAACATCTATTATCTTTATAGTTAAAACAGATTTTTTTTTTTTTGCAAGGTTCGTATAAGTTCTACATTTGGATTGCTTATCTACTCTTAAAAACGAGTCATACCACATATTCAACTAAATCAATCTTATAAAAATTTATAGAGAATATTGATACTAAGCCTCAATCTTGAAAACAGAAAACGGTAATTAAAGAGTAGTAATCAAGAATATACAAAATATGAACTATGATTAATTAATAATGAAACTATCCAACCTATACAATAATTTAGGATTAAATTAACTGGGCTGTTCTAAAAAATATGTGGATATGCTCATGAGATAAATGATTTTTCTTTTGCAAATTAAAAAAAAAAAGTTGGAATAAAAACAACTGACCTGCATGTTGTTGTACCTATTGAAGGTCTTGCTGCATATGGAGCAAGCAAACTGCATGGGACCAACAAGGATCTGAGCTGGTGTTGGGATCCAAAACCTTCTCTCCTGAATATGGAAGCTTTTCTTGATCATATTCATGGGTTCTTGATCTTCATCTTCCATGTTTATATTAGGCAACCCAATGTGCAAAGCCACTGTAACCTTCTCTTCTTTAACATCTTGATCAAGATTGTTACAAGTAATAGAGCTCTTGTTATTATAATCTTGAACTTGCTCCTCCTTCAAGGGTTTGGTGTCTGAGAGCCTGCTAAGAAGTGGCAAGCACTGAATTGTTTCACATGAAGCAAAGTAATGATCATGATCATCATCTTTATGGTGAGAGGCTACAGGAGATGTGGTAGGAGGAGAAGATGAGTATGGCTTCAACCATTCAATGAAATTAGTTGGATTTTGGAAGAACAAGTTCTTGCTCTCCACATGATGATGGTAGTTTCTTAGAACCATGTTGTGTGAGAGAAAGAGAGCTTGTTAATTACAATCTCATCAAAATGGTTTATATCCAGACTTTTTATGGTTGATTGGCAAAAGGAGGTTTGGTTTGTCTTTTTGAAAAATTTGATTTTTCAACTTGTTTGTCCATTGAAATTTGGCCTTTTGTTTTGGTTAATTAGTGAGTATGAGAAAGAAAGTAATGGTGGGGTTTTGAGAAAATGACATGCAAAATTGGTAGACTCACTGGATGAAGAGAATCCTAGAATAGTGTCCTCATATATATTACATGCTATGGACTCTCTTTTTGAAAATTAATATGTATATATTTTTATAAAATTTGGGTATTTGACCTCTATGCATACAATGCTCACACTTCATTGACATTGAGTTGGCTATGTGTCATCAAATGGGTAAATTTCGAGTGTATTGGTCCATACCTAAAAGAGGAGATGGAAAAGAAACAAAGTGAATAATCATGAATCTTAAAAAAAAAAGATGATTATTTAATAAAGACATTTTAGTAGTCTTAGAAGAAAATACTCTTATAGTCTCTCTCAATATAAGTATAATATTTGTCTTGTATTTTTGTTCTAAAATAATTATTTTTTTTAGAAAGTTAACTATAAATTATTTTTTTATATCAGCAAACATATGAATACCGAGACTCGAAAATGAGACCTCGAAGGATCACGTGAAGTCAACCACTAGTCATACGTACTGATAAATCACCAATAGCATTCATATAATAAGTTTTTTTTTAAAGATGCCAAAATATTATTACTTAAATATCAGTATACACCATCTCATAAATAAAGTCGGACCAGACTAATCCAACCAACAATCCAACTCTATCGATCTAGAGCATCTATTAAATTTGTTAGAACACGTACTCATAGAGATTCATAAATAAATAAATAGAAGTTCACAAAATTCCCTATCCATTTGAGCGAGAAGTGAGGTGAAAATAAAGAGAAATGAGCCCACTCCAAAAACTATATGTGCAATCTTGATTTGGTAATTGATGATTGAAGGTGAGCTTATACTAATAATTTTATAGAAAGGCCGACAAGATCGTGCCAGGCGGATTTTCAGGAAATAAAAACAATACTACCTCTTTAACTTTCTCTCATTCTCCTATTTTTAACCCTTTGCTTTTGTATTTTATCACTACTTTCCATGATTCTCTTTTGTTTTTCCCTACTCATTTCAAATGTCAAAAATCTACTTTCAAAAAAATAAATGTCCAAAATCTTTTTTAACATTCATAAACTTTTTTCCACCTTTCTTGTTTACTTATTGATGTTTCATCATTTTTCATAAATTATTTCAGCTATTAAGAGGTTGAGACGTGTATGAAGCAGTTATACAATAACGTGTCCTATGAAAGTGAAACGGTCTAAATACAAGCATGTTCAGAATTCTAAGTTGAGAAAAATGCCCTCTAATCAAGAATTGGAGGCAAAACCAAGGAACTCATCATCGGTTGCCCAATATTATAAGTCAAACTGCAGCGATGTATGCAGTTGAGACAACCTAACAAACCGCCTTCTTCCTACATGACCCAATCATTTCGATCAGCCACTCGCCAACAATTTTCATTGTTCAACTCTTTAACAACACGCAAAAATCATCATTCAAGTTTCACTCTTTGACAACATGAAAAAAACAAAAATCCTGCCCTCTCTTTCTATTTACCCAACCAACTACCCAAAAGATCCGAGGGCGGAGGCAAAATTTCATCATTGGTTATCCAAAGTTGGAGACTAAATCTAGGCACTCCAGAGAGAGGTCACTCCCACTCACTCGCAAGAGTATCTTTGTGAATGTACCATTGTTCTCCCAAAAGGGTGTCAAGCCTAGCGAGCCCCATGCATGTACCCTAAATGAGGTTCTTATTACCCTCGAGAAGTTTACATGTTTCGAGCACAATTAATTCATGATGACGTTAAGTGTTCAAGAAGACTACCGCACAAAGTTTCATCACACACAATTCTCGACTTCCATTTTTTTTTTTTTTTTTGCATTCTATGTGATATTCATAACAGTGTAGTACTTCAAATTTGAGTTTCAGAAACATTTATGTTTATACATTCAAGACAAAAAGTTCAAAAATCAAAAGTATATCATAGTGTTAAATATGTACTTATGCCACACGTCATATTTAACTTTCTAGCCTATGCATGCACTACATGATTAAAAATTCACAAAATACCCACTCGTGAATTCGTGATGCTTCTAAACAATCATCGAATTAATTCACTTTTAATAATGTTACATGAAAGTGGGAAAGTTTTTTGTAATTAGATGACAACTTTATTCTTGACTAGATTACAACTTTATGGTACTACTTAATTTGTCTTAAATAAATGAAATATTTTATTTTTAAATGGTGGATTTTACATAACAAAAGCATCCCGTGATTTTAATTCTCAATTTTTGTACTAGTAAACTAATGGAAAATTATAGACATTTGACTGATGTAAGACTATGGACATAAGAGGCTGTTGAATGGAGCTTACAATGTGTGGATTCGATTTTCCGGCATTTGGAATTCAGTGTGACTTAAAATGTATTCGATTCGGTTTAATTCATTTTTAATTAGATCGGATAAAAAAATCCACTTATTTTGCATTATAAATTTAAAATTTATCTAATCAAATACAATAGTTTTTTTTAATCTAATCCAATTCAAACCCTTTTTAAATTACATTGAGATTTCTCCTTTTCATTTCATGCATGTTCCGAAATCCAAAATGTCACCTATATTGTAAAGTGATTTTTGTTGTCCATTCATTAAAGAAACTTTATAATTTGTCTCTAGCTTCATGATCTCATCCAAATTGGGTTACCTAAACATATCCAAGATTGTGATAATAAAAGGGAGACAAATCATACAAGGTGGTAATTAAGTTAATTTTTGTATGATGGAAAAAAGGAAAGTCAACGTATGGAATAGTTCTCTTCTAGATGAAAAACATTTTGAAAATTGAGGATAGGCTATCTTAACTTCCAATGAGATTATATTAAGACGTATTGGGAAAAACAGTTTAAGCGCTTTAGATTTCTGTTGCGGTCTCGAGTATGAGTCTCATTGTCGGCAGAATGAGGTGAAATTATGTGCAAATATCTTGAACTCGAAAACTACTAATATCCACTATCTTATTTAAAATTTTAAATATGCATAATTCATATTTCATTAATTTCTTTAAAATAAATGAGTTTTTTTTTTATCAGTTTTGAAATAGTTTATTTATTTATTTTGATTTTGAACACTTTAAATAATTTTGGCATAATGAAATGTGAATGTATATATGGAGTGTTGTGAACGGTAATTTAAAGAGGGGCAGGCAGGCAGGCGTGATTTTGAATTATAAATGTTTTCCGTAAATGAAGGAATTAATTGGGTGGGTGCACTGGAGAACTGTACGTTTGTAAAGTGAAATCATGAACCATCGAGTTTGGTTTGTTGTTTGTTTTGTTCTACTTCCACATTGTTCATCATTATATTTAGATTTCTAGTGGTTCTGGGTCAAGTCTTTTTTTCAGACCTTCAAATTCTTCACAAAAATCATTCTCATCAACTCACCCAAACTACTTAATACCCATTCCTAATATAACACCTTAGCTTCAGATATCTGGTCAAATTTTCACATTAATCTAATTCACATTCTGATGCTCGGTCGTCCAAGAAAACAACAGAAAACTAGTATTATATCAATTAATGAAACATAAGATATCGGGTCCTCAAAATTTTCATTACAACAGTCGTATGATAAAAAACAAACAAAAGAAACACCTTAAAAAACTGAATATTTGAAACTGCATTGCGTTGATATTTGCAAGCACACAGCCGTGGCCATACCACAAGATTGTGCGCCAAACGACTGTGTGCAATCCAATGCAAGTCCATTTCATCCTGATTGGCCAACTTTGACCCAAATTCGTCTATTTCTAATTTTATGTTCGGCCTAAATTGAAACATGAGTCGTCAAACTCGACCTTGTATAATATAATTCATGGTCCACCAAACAATTCACTACTTGGTAACAATTACCAAAGATATATTGCATTTCTAATCATTAAAAATATATTATTATTCTTATGTAATTGATAAAAGTCATGACTATTTTGAGTTAGGTTAAGCTGTTATGTTATTTATTTAATTACAATTAGGCATTGTGGTTTTAGCTCTTTATTGATACCGATAGCAGAAAAATGACAGTGACATCATTGTGACTTCAAATTGTTGTAAGTAGGTATTAGCAGTTAATATAAGGTGGCAGAAAATGGGTCAAAATTAGAAATCAAATAAGGAAAAATGAACTAAAAAAAATATGGTTGGCCAAAGTTGACTAAGACTATGACTTGGGTCTTGTCTTATATTTTTTTTCCTTCTCAAATGGCAGTTTGGGTAGTTGACTGTCATTATAAATTTATCAGTGGGAGGGCACCAAACAGAGACACGTATACATGTTATTTGTCGATTATAATTTATTTTTTAAATCCTATACTCATTTTTGGAAATAGTCCGTTTCTATCTTAAAATTCAAACTCGAGACTTAAAGTTGAAATAAAACCACTTTTATCGGTTTGCCTAAGGTGTCTATTCACGTTGACAAGCTTTTTAAAAAAATTATAGTGAATCGAGATCATATATTTATATTAAGAGTATGTATTTGACGCATTGTTGGTGTAAATGATTATTACATAATCAATGCACCATATTAGGCTAACTTAATAATGAAAATATAAAATTGAATGAAGAACTTTTTAATAAATAATTCTAATGATAATTATTAATTAACTATACCCTAAATAAATTAATTGGGACGAGCACTCTACGCACACAAATTCATTGGAACAAATATGAGTGTTAATTCGTGACGTGTCAAACTCTAATAGACTCATTATTATAATTATTAAGTTACATATAGAATGTGGATGTTGTAAGGTTATTTTTCTTTCATAATTGTTAATTTAAAAATTATTTATTTATTAATAACTCGTTTATGTAATTTTAAATTATTATTTGATGAGGTTGATGGTGGCAGTAGAAAATAGATAGATCCATTTGGTAACAACGAACAATGAACCTCAGCACTGAAATAAGCTATTCTAAGCCCGTTTAATTATCCTCTTTCTTTGTGGGCCGAGATTATATTAAGCCCATTTGTGTTATTCTGGGCTTCTGGCTATCTTTGGGTTGGGCCACTCTCAAATCTCAATATACTTAGGAGACAGATTGGTTTATGTGACTTCCGATGGATGATTGTTTCACATGCACCCCTTGTTTTGTCAGTAGAGGGTTAAGAATCAATTTTTTATTTTTTGAAAATTAGTCATGCATGAATTTTTAATAATTTTTGCAAAAGTATTTTTATGTAATAAATTAGATAGTATCAAATACTCTTTTTGTCTAAAAATAAATGTCACGTTTTTTTTAAAAAAAATTTATCTAAAAATAAGTCTCATATTTCTTTTTTAGAATCTTAAACATGCATTAATTGTTAATAAATTTCTTATAATAAATTATTTAGCATCTCTTAACACTTGATCATACTAAAATGAAAATAAGTATATCATGTTGACTAATATTTTGTTCATTTGTGTTTAAATGAAAATTCTAGATGATGACTCCTATACTATTTTGACTCGTTGGCGTTTATGATAAACAAAATAATTAATTCCACCTCATTTTAAAGTTTGGAATACGAAAGCTTTTGGTCGCGTTGGAGTTGGAGACACAACACATATAGTATAAGAAAATGTGACAGTACGTACAATATATTAAGGGCATCTCAAATGGAGGTTAATAGAAGTATAATAGCATAAAAAATTGTGCATTATATTCTTATTATCCATTGTGTGAGTATAATGAGTATTATGCACATAATACATGATTGCACTTGATATTTGGCAAAATTGTTCTTCCAACTAAATAAAAATGAATTCAATATTACTAAATTGGGACTAAGTTACATATAAAAAAATTAACGTGGGTCCATTCTATTACACTATTAGAGTGTAAACCATTGTAGAGAAAAATGTAACAAAAAATAATAGATGATGTGGTACTAGTGAGTCCTACCTATTACATCATTTGAGTATAATCCATTGGAGATGTTTTAAGAGAACACACGCTTGGATCGTGTAGTTTGGAAATATCGTAATGGTGATAATGATTTGTCATAATGATTGTTTTTTTTTTCAGAAATCGAGGAAGTTATGGTATCAAATTTATCATTTCTCAGCTCCCAATATGTGCAGTCCAATGCAAAGATTTGTTTACTATTGTAACAATTTTTCGAGGAATCATTTATCAAAACCTTCATTTTCTTGAAAGAGAAGAAATCCTTATCCTTAATCTCATTTGTCCATTTCTGTTTTGCCCCTTTTGTAAGGATTTGTATCGTGGAACCAATTTGACGAGACTGAAACAATAAATAGATCATATTTTCAACATTTTTTATTATTTGAATTGAAATCTTGTAACAATTGTTCAAAGAGCTTTTATTTGAATGCGTCAAGTTACAAGGGAAGTGCGTGATGAATATATTCTAAAGAGAGAATAATTCAGATTAAACTGGAAGAATTATTTTTTAGTTGACTTAACATTTGGTGGTAATTAATTATCTTATTTATTATAACATTGTAATGTCTTTTGATATAAATAATGTTGGTGTTCTTTATAAGAGGTGCTCTCAAATGCTTCCGCACACACCTCACGACTTATAGTACGTTCTTGTGTCTGAAGACCACCAAAAATATGTTTTTATTTATTGAAAACAAAAAGATTTGTTCATTACACACTCCACAACCTTATCTAAGGCGACAAAAAAGTCTCTAATTAAAACACTATCTGAGCAATAGGTGCTTCTAAAAGCTCCACCAACCTCCCAAGTCACGAATGGGCAAGTTGAGGAAGCTAAGACTCAACTCACAAGTGAGCTCCAACGGTCAATCAAAAGCCCTCACTTCATCCGACAAGCACTATGAGTATAAATACATTTTCTTGAAGAGAGGAAGAGATCGATTAATATTTATTAAACAATCTGTTATATTTCACATGCAACATGAACTTTACTATAAAAAATGAATATTCATAAAATTTTTGAACTTAGAACACCACGGACAAAATGATAACATATCTTACCGTGTCACTTTGCCTAAAGCCAAGAGACGCATCAAAAGTCTATCATACGTATAGGTATAGTTAAACTATATTTGTATGAATGGTTACATATATATATTTTTTGAGAGAGAGTTGGTAAATGCTATTAGTTAGTGACAAGCAAATGGTAGCTAATAAAATAAATTCACATAAATTAGTTTAGATGACATTCTATTTACCATCAATACATTATGGTATGGATTTGTTTGGTCAATGTTTGAAAATGACATTACTTTCTAGAAAGGAACAAGCTAGCAAACTAGGAAGAGAAGTGGTACTATAGATAGATAATTTAGATTACTTACTGCAGCATGCACTCACTATTGCTAGTGGAGATGATGATTCAATGCCACTCTTTCACATCAATATATACTCTTGCAATGTAATTAATGAGGGAAAACAATGTGTGCATATATTCATATATATATATAATACCTAAATTAACTAGTTTGAATTTCAAAAGTGAAAATGACAATCCATAAATATATATGTTACATTGATCATCTCAAAGTCTGCAGTCAAAAGCAAGCAGCAGCATAGTACATATATAGGGGCATGCATTAATCTGCAGTGATAGATAGGGTTAGAGATAAGATGAGATTTGAATGAGTTGAGACTCAGCTATGTTATGTACATTTATAGCTATTAGGGAGAATTGGGACAACTCATGCATGTTATAGAAAGAAAATATACATCTAATTAGATGATACTACTATGATATTAAATTGTTACATTTATGCTATTTGTAAATGAATCAGCTTTTCTTAAAAGGAAGCTAATATTATAAATTATGGATAATTACAATTATCCGATAAGAGTTTACAACCACGGATAAGTGAATGAGAAAACGTCAATCAACGTGGCTGTTTTAACAAAAATGAGCAAGATAGTCAACAACTCGATTAGCAATCCGGCCTGTTTGCTGCAATCATACGAAATTATCACAGAACTTGATCTTTTCCCTGCATTCCAAGATCACGGATCGTCAAGAATGAGGATCACAGTTCTTATATGTCTTGAGCTCGAAACATTGTGTATATTAAATAAACATTATTTGTGAAGATTATCACACATAGTGACTAATAGTACCTTAAAATGAAAAAAGATTGTAACATGATCATCTTCAATGCTTGGAAAAGAATGGATATTCTGATCTTATCTAAAGTAACCATAGATCATCACTCAGATCTCATTATCTTCTTCCTTTCAATAATGTTTGTTCTCTCTTGAAGCCCCTGAGCCTCAAATTCAGATTCCAATGTGAGGCATGTCAGTCACCTTAATAGCCAAAATCAATGCTGTCTTGGTTTTCTTTCAAGAAAACAAACTTAAGTATATTAGTTCCTTCACAAACACTCATTTATCTCAACTATATATTTTTTTGTAATTTTGTTTGTTTTCTCAACATGTACTTCTAGTGCATGTACTCCTATTCGCTCTTTTTTATTAGGTCGATGCATAATAAAGTAATTAAACGTCAATAAGGAAAAACATGTTTAACGTTTGAATCTTTATATAATACCTTGAGAGGTGGGAAAAAGTTAAAACATGTTGAATGTTTGATTATAATATTAATCATAATTATCAATATGGTTATATATCTTTATAGCACAGTTATGATATAATCACTCAAACCTTAAACCATAAAAATAGGACAAGATATATACGAGAGAGAGAGAATCATAACAATATTACATTAATATCTACAACAAGGTCAAATGTAACATAGAAGCGACAAGTAGCTATACGGAATCAAGAAAAGGCTGCAAAAGCCATAGGAACAAGAAGAGACAGATGATGTTATTATTTGAAGAGATCGAGAGGTGCATATAAGTATAAGCTTCCATTGAAGATATAGATATGTACGTACGTAAAGAGAAAGAAGAAGATGGTAGGTTGATGTTTTGCTTTGTCGAATGATTCCACCAATAGTGGTTTCATATTCTCTTTACCAACAAATAAAGCCCATAAGCAGGGTCCTCCCTAACCTCGTGTCGATCTCTCCTAACTTCCATTCCTTGTGGGATCTAGCTACCTAAATATATATACACACATATATATATTGCTACAGTTACGTACACATATGTTGCTTGTATATATATGTATCTTGAGCCAAACACTACCAGCTGCAAGCAAAACAAAAACCTAGGTATCTACTGGTTCAGTACTGTACCTTGTGATGCCTGATTTGTAATTGCTATCTATCTATAGCATTGTCCTTTACTGTTTCAACCTCTACTTTCACCTTCAAGAACTGTTCTCTTTTGGTATCCTCCATTCTTATTTTTTTGCTTCTTATAGCTACTAATACTATACTTGCATGCACAAGTCTAATTTAGATGATTAATATATATAATCATACATATATAGAGCTACACAAGCTGTTCCCACACAGAGTTCATGTGCCTCAGGGTCACTACAAAAAAAATTACAAACTGTGACAGAAAATTTTTCGTCACAGTTTCGTTGCAAATTGTGACAAAAATCATATTTTCCGCACAACACACATATTTGTAACGAAAAATTATGTCACAAGCGTTTGTGACAACCCAAACAATAACATAAACATTTTGTCACAGTTTCGTCATAAATTACATTTTGTAATTGAAATCCATAAATTTGTGACAGATCACATATCGCAAATTTTTTGTAGTGCGTATCTTTTTAAGGAGGAGGATTCATACATGTATTTTATTTACATGTATTTTCCCATGTATTTGGTATAACTAA
>JAYMTF010001692.1:0-21845 GCA_036897485.1 Pelargonium nanum | reverse complement strand
CCGTGAACTGTACTACCGGAATCTGTAGATATTATGAGCAACAATCCATTTCCTTCAGAATCCAAATAAAAGAGTGCGTTTACAAACAATAAAGTGCAATAAAAAAAATATGTGCATCTTGATCCGAAATAAAATAAAGAATAAAGTGCAATAAAAAGATTTTGAAATTGCATAAAGTGAAAGAACCCACTTCTGATATTTCCAGAGCCTTTGAATTTTACACTAACATCACATCAGGTGCTCAATTGGATACTGAGATTTCTTGATTTTTTTTTGTTCCAATAGCTGGATTGCACAACAGATCCATATATTAGCACTAAACATAGTAAACAAACAATAGGATTATAAGCAAGTTCTCAACTGCTGCAATGGCATAACATATAATCTTTGCATTTCAGTTTAAATGTCATATTTTTGGCTGTTTCTCTATACATTAAACATAGGGAAGGGGATTTCAATTTACTTTTTTTTTTTTAAAAAACATAGGGAAGGGGATTATTCCTGTTTTAAAGCATTAAATTAAATTCAACAGATGAGTGAAACCTTTAGTAAATTAATGTCTAAGTGAAGTACAAGTAAAATTATCTTGCATTGATTCTAAAGCAAGAATATAAACATCGTGCATCAACCTCTCACACTTACAGATGAGGGGTGGTGGTGGTGGGAAGGCAGCATGGTATTGACGAATCGTGATATTTATTGATAGCGCCTAATCAGTTGGTTTTCTCTTCCTTCCAAGAATAGAAGCTCTCTGAAATCTGGGGCCACCCAACCGCCACTTCTTAAAGGCTGACATTGAGGCTCGAGCTGTGTCATACACTACAATATGTATAGATAGACATGGTGTCAACATAGGTAAAGAAAGATGAGGCAGTGGAATAAAGTACACGGGAAATCAATCATGCAAATTGATTCTCACAGTTGGCTTCTTCTTTTGTTAAGCGTGCCAAGAATTTGGGAGCTATTGGAAATTCTGAAGTGTGTGCCTTGGACAAAACTTCCTTGAACCTGTTCTTGAATGCGTAAAACAGCAAGAACCCAATGGTTCTATCACCAACCCTGTGCATCAGAACAAATAACTGAATAAGTAAGGGCCTAAGGGGGTTACTAAAAGAAAATCATCTATGCCAAACTTATAAAATGTGTACAGCATATTTTACATGCCAACAATACATGTAACCAACATTGCATCATCTAACGGTATAGTTTAGATGAAAACTACAGCTGCTGTTCTATACCACATTTAGATGTAGACAACAAGCATTGCCAAAAGTGAGGTATCAACTATCAAACACTCCTTATTGCGAGAAGCCTACCTCAGTCTAGCAATATACCTAGTCATAGAGTTTAGCACAAGAATTGACAGATTTCTATAATAGGAATGGCATGTTTTCAACCCAATACAGGTTATCAGTTAATAAGGCATTGACTAGGGGTGTCTTGTACAGAAGGCGAAAAATAATGGAGATCATAGAAATGGTCCATTAACCAGAAACTCATGGCAATTAATAGAGTCTGGGTTTAGATTTTGAACAACCATCGTTTAAATTTCTATTTGAGTTTTCCACCCAGCATAATAACCCACTGTGAGATACATAAGACCCAAAAGTGCAGCACCACTATAATGGGAAAAGAAGATTTTACGTCCAAATGACACAAATATCTGGATGCTATCCATGCACTTCCAAAACAGTAAAAAGGGCAACTTAGGATAAAACATTGTGACTGTCTTTGAACATTCCAAGATAACCTAAGGTTGCGTTTGAGAACTTTTAGATTTGAAATCCATTATTTTAGATTTGGGATTTCAAATATTGTATTCCAATTACAAATATTATGTTTTGGAAACCATAGTATTTCAAGTGATAAGGTAAGAGTTGTCATTTGAAATCTCATATTGTTGGCATGTTTTGAATGTTATTGGGTTCGAGTTAAAACCAAATTTTTTGAATACCCAAACATTGTACTTGGCTCAAACCCAGAATCTCAAATGAAATACAAGAATCCAAACGAGGCAGTAGGCACAAAGTCAAATTTTTAACTCCTGAAAATTCTATAATCTTCATGGAACTCAATGCGATATTAATGATTTAACTAAGCTTAAAAGTTCTGTAGAATGGTACATGGTAGTATTTCATTATATGTTCGTATGCACAGACATTATACACCATAGTTCACTAGAAGCCACATAAACAACAATTTAAGGGGCTGAATTAGCACTTAAAAAAATAGGGGTATAGGGGGAGACTTACAGTGGTGCTATTTTGCATCCAAATTCATAGAAGTACGGACTTCTAGATTTCAAATCCACACAAGCAGCATCAGCCTGGATTTCGAGCCTTGTCCTAGTTTAGAGAAGGAAAAAAAACGCCGTCTATAAGACATCAAGATAAGTTACTTGCAGTGATCACATTTTTTTAAATAAAATCTGAAATAAGTTTTGTTGTTGAATCTCCTTGCTTCACTCTTATTAGACCATTGTAAAGGCAAGGTCGCAACCATAATAAACAATCAATCGACCTAACTCCTCAGAGGACTTGAACTTGTGTGTATTCACATCCAAATCAATCCGCAAGTGCATCACTCAATAACACAATCACAAAAATAAAATGACAAAGGAATGGAAAATTCAAGAGATAATGTACATTTTATTGGTAAGAGCTATGTTGGACTATTACTTTTGATCAAAACAAATAGGAATGTTCATGGATGCCACTTGTCTGAGATGTAACTCATGAGCTAGCCATAATGGGAGCTCAACCTTCGAACCTGGTTCCACCTGACAAATACAGACAAAATTATTTCAGTACCCAACCATGGACAAATAAGTCAGTCACACAACCTAGTCCAATTAACTCATAACTTACAGAATCTCTTTCAGAACTGGGATCAATCCCAACTCCATTTACGGCTTTTTGAAACACAACCGATACATTCTGTGAGACAATTACAAAACACAGCAGAACATAAGAATTCCAAACCAAGTGAGAAGAAATTCAAGACACTATACAAATAGAAAGTGTAGATCAGATCCTAACCTGTTCCTCAGTAATAATATCATCAATATCATAATAATTTGCCATTCTTGAGAATAATTACTCGATTGACTTTTCCTCTCTCCTCCTTCGCTCTAGGACTCACTCTAAGAAGCATTACAACAAACAGTTAGGTGCAATTAGCAGCTGAGCTCGAGAATCCCAAATCCCCGCCACATCATGAATTTTCTCAGAACTAAGAACATTTATGTTTACGGAAACGAAACAAATCAAACATATCCAAATTAGACGTGTAAGAAACCCTAGAAGAAAAGGTACGGAGATTCAGAAATAATTGACAACAAATTGGAACTGAAATTGCGAAATCGAGAAACCGAATTAGGGAGAAATTAGAATCGTTACCTGATTTGTTAGCTCTTCTTGGATCCAGATGCTCCTTGAGACGAAGAGCTCACCAGCTAAAGTAGATAATTGAAAATGGGACAGAGAAGAAGAAGAATTTTTTTGGAGGGAAACTCAAAAATTTTGTGAAAAGAGGGCAAGTGCATTTTGTGAAGCAGTGTAGTGCAGGTATAGTGTTTGGAAGCTGATTCAACGGTGTCGTATTGACAAGTCATCACTCTTAACGGGCCGATCGTATCAATATTTCAGCCCATTTAAACCCTTAATGGGCCGATTGAAGCCCATCTACTAAACTCGCTAGGGGTTTGTTTGGTTGGGTCAAAAGAAACAGGCTGTCAAAGAGACAGCCAATGCCGATCTTTCTAGACGAGCGCCAACATATGTTACTGTCACAATCTTCGGTCTCTCCGGTGTCGTGTTCTGAGTATGGCCACGCGATTTCTGTGGCGCTCCGGAGCGAAGCTCGTGGCGGCGACCACCGCCCTCGGTGCCGGCGCCGCTGGAGCTACTATCGCAACCTCCGATGATCCCTCCAAGACGCTTAAGCTCTTCACTACCGTTCCCGTCCGCCTCTTCCGCGACTCCGTCACGGCGGCTTCCATTGCCTTCGGTACGCACATTTCTTAACTCACGAGCTACTGATTTTTGAAACTCTGCTGCTTGCTTGTTCAATTTTGACGGTGAATTGGGAGATAGAACGAACATAAATATGAAAATTGAGTAGCATAATGAACGCATGAATTCTATGGTGTATAATTTCTGATTCGGAATATATTGAACTGTACAAGAACACGAATTGTATTTGTAAGATCGCCTGTTTGTGTATAGTATCTAAGCTTTGGTTACACAAGGCTTTCTGTTTGGCTGTAAGCTTGAATGATTTCGAAATGAGTTCTTTGCATTTCGTATTCATGAGTTCTATGGTCTTATATTGGTACAATTCAATTGTTCAGTCCAAAGATTATATTGTTCTACTCCATAGTCTATAGCGTGCTGTTCAGGTGTGTGTGTATGAGGAATTGCATGATTAGGCATGTGCTCAGTCCATTGGCACTCTTGTCCAAATTCCAAGTTTCTTTGGCTCATCTGAGTTGTATGATTATTTGGCAATGTTTACACCATTCACCATAAAAGTGTGTTATATATTTTGAATGTATATGGTGCATTAGAGTGTTGGAGATCATTGCTTTCTTATGCTAGTAGTCTATTATATTAACTAAGCTAAAAGTTCGTATTATCTTTTGAAATACTATTGAGTATTGGATTTTTATAGAATTCAAATATGCAATTTTAATGTTATGCTATTTCCCTTAATGTTTTTATTTCTACTGCATCAGATTATGAGTCTTCATTATGGGGACTTCCAGAAGGAAGTGACGAGAGGTCAAAAGTTAAGCACGAAGTTCACCTTAGGTCTGCACATAAGCTTCAGGAATTATGTTTTAGAAATGGAGGAATATATATTAAGCTTGGTCAACATATTGGACAGCTGGTATGCTTTCCATTCAACTCTTTTGGTATTACTTTGACGAATATTGAAACACAAAATCTACATTTTATGATGAAGTCTTTAATGAATTTTCTAACTTAGAGTGATTAGTTGAACAGAGCAAAGTTCCCTGATTTCAAGTTTTAACATACCCCTATTTCCCTCTTTCCTTTAACAGGAATACCTTGTACCTGAAGAGTATGTTCAGGTAATGAGGGACTCTATGTTGAATAAATGTCCAGTTTCTTCCTTTGATCAAGTACGTGAGGTTATCGAGAAAGAGCTTGGAGTGACTCCAGAAAAGGTATATGTTTTTGCTTTTGTTTCTTTTTGGTCTATCATTCACATGAATGCATATATTTACTCAAAATTGTGAAGAACTTATTTCAAATGATGAGTGTGTACTAGTTCTATTAAACATGAATGTCGTAATAATTTCTTGTGCTTATGGAACTATGCATGCATATTTAGTCTTTGTGATGCTGTTATGCTTCTATATAAATTTATACTGATTTATTGTTGAGATATTTCATGTCTAGTTTTTTTCCATAGTGCCTAATATGAACAGAAACAAAATACTTCTTTATAATGTCAAGATTTTTCACGTGTAGGTTTTCCGCGACCTTGAACCAGTTCCTATAGCTAGTGCTTCCCTAGCACAAGTTCATGTTGCTCATACACTTGATGGAGAAAAAGTTGCTGTAAAGGTCAGTTAGTGCCATTTTATCCCAAGTTAGACAAGCACAAGCACACGGTGGTATCTAATATCACACAGATTTATAAAAATTTGGTACAAATGTTCAGGAAGATTTATTTTTATGTGAATTTTGAAATAAATTTTCAATATCCAGGTCCAGCACACTCACCTGACAGATACTGCAGCTGCAGATCATGCTACTGTAGATTTCATTGTGAAAGCACTTCATTGGTGTTTTCCTTCTTTTGATTACAGGTATTCTTTTGAGTGTTTTAGCCCATTCACTCTCTCTGATTCTGAAATCTTAAGTCTACAATAAAATTAGGTGGTCAATATTTTGAGCCTCCAGGTTGCTAATCATAAGCATTGATACCCCCTTATCTGCTTGTAAACTTTGATGAGACTACATATCTATTATTAATGCATATCACAAGATGTGCCTGTTTTTCTCTATGCTCATATATGATTACTTGATTAGTATTTTGGGGCTCATGAAGAGATAGTGTCATTTAAGGTTATTACCTGTCATGTGTAGGTGGTTGGTTGATGAAATGCGTGAAAGTGTACCCAAGGCAAGTTGCTCTAACATCTTTCAGCTTTATGATTTTCCCATAGTGCTCATACTTGTATTTATTCTCTCGTTCGATTAACTTGTTAATTGGTTAATGTATTACTATCAATGCTTATTGGTTGAAGGCATCATAACATTATGATGATCTTTTAATGTATCCTATTTACTATAGCATTAAAGGGGTGTAATACTGTTGGGTGTCAGATGATTTTTTATGCTAATGAATCCTCCTGATATTCCAACTAAGCTAAAGCTATTCTCATACTAAGCTGTTGAATGACTATGTAAATGCTGCTCATCCAGTATTGTATTACATGTACTACGTTTTTTATGGATTTTGTTGCTCAATATATCCAACTTTTAGGAATGTTGAATTTACCTATGTCTTAGTCTGTCATGTCTTGGTGGTGAACTTGGTTAATGGTTATAGGTATACCATTTGTTCTCCTAGTTCCAAAGTGGCTTACATTGATTCTGATCTGCTGTTACTGTGGCATTCAGGAACTAGATTTTTTGCTTGAGGCCAAAAACAGTGAGGAATGTTTGGAAAACTTTCGGAAGCTGTCTCCACATATTGCAGACTATGTATATGCACCAAAGGTGCACTGGAGTTTAAGTACCTCAAAGCTGTTGACAATGGAATTTATGGATTGTGTACAAGTGGATGATGTGAAGGGTATACAAAGACTTGGAATTCGACCAAGTGAAGTTGCAAAATTAGTAAGTTCATTGGCCTTTAATCCGGATATTGTAGTATGACATTTGTCCATGGGTTCAAATTCCCACAGATAGTATCCTTGTTTGAAATTGATCATTGGATGATAGTACAATGAGTTGAGGTCCGTTTTTGGACCATGAGACTTGTCTAGAGATGATCTGCAGCACTTCATTTTTCCTTATGTGTGTGTGTGTGTGTATTTTCGCTCTGTAGATCTTTGTTTTGAACGAATGGACCATCGAGATGAACATATAATTTATATATCAAAATTTTCTGTAGCAATTTCCTTACATTTTGATCCTGAAAGACATGAAACAAAAACTTGCTGAACTTTGGCTTACTTGGTGAAGGTTAGTCAAACTTTTGCTGAGATGATGTTCAAACATGGATTCGTGCATTGTGATCCGCACGCTGCCAATTTGCTAGTTCGCCCTTTGCCTTCTGGTAAGAGGAGCATTCTAGGTAAGCCTTTAATAGCAATGAAGGACCCCTCTGAATGTTACTTCTGTAGTTCTGATCTTAACTTAGTTATAATTTTCAGTAAGCTTTAATGTATGAAACCAGAGTTTAGATTTTTTTTCCATCTTAATATATGTATTTCTATATAGGCAGGAGAAAACCGCAGTTGGTGCTTCTAGATCATGGTCTATATAAAACTCTTGACTCCTCTACAAGAACCACTTATGCTGCACTATGGAAGGTACACTTCTATCTTTTTCTAGGTAATTGTGGCCTTTTTAGACTTTTTAGTTTTGTTGATGTTTCCCATTGTGTGCATGACTTATTTGTCTTCCTTTTTCATTTTTTGACATTTCTTTACAGGCACTTGTTTTTTCTGATGTTAATGCAATAAAGGAGAATAGTGTTAAATTGGGTGCTGGGGATGACCTTTATGCACTATTTGCAGGCATTCTTACTATGAGGCCATGGAATAGGGTCATTGACCCTGCCATAGATCATTTGGTTATACAAGGCACTGAGAGTGATCGATCAGAACTACAGGTAATCTTCGGCTGAATGCATATTACTTCAAGAATTTGTGCTAGACAGATTTTGCTGCTACAGTTTAATTATTAATAGTATCTTGCTCAGTGAATTCAGGATCATGGTTTCCTGTAAGTAATCACTCTCAATAAATCATTTCATCCTAAAATGAGTGTCTTGGTTTCCTTTTTATGAAAAATTAAGGAGAATTTAGTTAT
Source organism: Pelargonium nanum (assembly GCA_036897485.1). Classification (NCBI taxonomy): domain Eukaryota; kingdom Viridiplantae; phylum Streptophyta; class Magnoliopsida; order Geraniales; family Geraniaceae; genus Pelargonium; species Pelargonium nanum. The sequence goes on along the minus strand of JAYMTF010001692.1, from coordinate 13,770 downwards.
TGTAGTATAATTGTTCTTGTATCCTCACGAACAAACTCAAGTGATACTAACTTATTATAGGGGTACTATTGGTAATTCATATTATAACTAATTTCCTAAAAAAGAAATAAGACATTCATTTTGAGACAAAAATGCAAGACAAACTTGACACTCATTTTGGAACAGAAATAAGTCGTAGCTTGAGGGTTTTGGGTTGAGCATGATTCTTGGAAGCTCCATCAACCTTGATGGACTTTCCCAGGGCTGCGGCTCGAGGCCAAATCCATCATGGAGGCTATCTTTGGTGGGTGGGGTCTGGGGGTGCTCCATGAAGTGGAGGTGTTTGGTTGCTCTTGCTCTTTCTTGGTGTGGTGCCTTCGCGGGCGTGATCGGATCTTCTGAGTTGCGTCCTATGGTTCCCTAGAGGCGTGCTCCTTACTTGTGACAGTCTTAGACCCCTTGGGTGAGGGTGTGTCGTGGCGATCGGGCGCCTTGTGTCACTGTCATTTGTCGTCATTGCTTATGATGTTTTGGGTATTATTAGATAGTATTAGCAATCCTAGATTGATTTCCATATCAAAAGGGAAAGTGTACACTTAATTGGGTCTACCAATGTTAGCAAGTTGATACTTATTTCGTAAAAAATTGGGTATTTGTGATTCAATTTTTAGGAGCATATTCCAAGACTACAGTTACCACTTCCCTTACATTATTTATGTTTTTCATGCAGATGTATGCATCTGAGTATTTTCCTCAGATCTCAGAGCTTCTGAGGAGGTTGCCGCGTGTGATTTTGTTAATGCTGAAAACAAATGACTGTCTACGAGCGGTTAATAATGCTCTGGTATTGTGTGTTCTTCTACTTCTTTTCTTTCCTTCAATGTTGCTGTGTTCAGGGCAGTTTAAAAACAAAGTTAAGGAAGCCTGACTTTTAGTAAGTTATTACATAAAAGAAACAGGATTTTGTTAAATGTCTTTCACTAAGTACTTAGTGGGTGGTCTTTGGCTTACCATATTATTATTGAAAGGTAGACATCTGTAAATTAGATCATTTGTCCTTGCTCCCTCCTGTTATCCTATTTTGTAGAATTTCTTGATGTAGTAAGTATTAGAATGGAGATGCAATGTTGAAAAGTCATACTAGTGGTTGAGGATGGTCAGATTCTATAGTGTATTTGCGTGCTTGCTAAGGGTATGCAGTGTTGTCCTTACCATGTAGCAGTTTACCTAATAGGTATCTGAAATTTTGGAAGATCGACACGGATGACCTTAAGCAGTGTTATTTATCCTCACCATGTAGCAGTTTACCTAATAGGTGTCTCAAATTTTGGAAAATTGACAAAGATGACCTTAAGCAATAAATGTGTAGATTCATTATAAATTAGGTGTAGCTGTGTAGGTTTGGTAGCTATTTATTGAATTCGCTTGTTGACGTTGACATTTTTGTCTGTGAAAATTTTGGACCAACCTGCATCACATTCCCTTATTTGCATGCACGCAAAATCTTCAACTAGTTTGCGGGTTGACAATTTTCCTTTTTACAGTTGCAAAGATCTTCGCTTGAGACATTCCTGATCATTGGAAAAGTTTCTTCGGAGGCCGTTATTGAGGCAAAGAGGCTGCAGAGTAAATCTCTCTTTCGTCAATTTTGTATATGGTTGGAGGAAATGATGTTGGAGGCACAATTTTTTGGTATGCAGATGGCATTGTGGCTACTCCAATTTAGGAAAGCTTTGGCCTTGTGAAGTTGTTGCAAGGCATCTCAAATTTAAGTGCCTCTATAAAGTTCTTAGGTAGCCCTTTTTTCGCACAACTCTCCGCCATAGTAGAGCATGTCATATTCTTTGTCTCCGTGCTGCAAGTCGCCTTAATTTGCAACTGCATGCTCGTTTTCGATGCACGGATTGACAGATTGTTCTCATTATACATTTTCTTTTCCAGAATAGGAGCTGGCATTTTTTGAAAGTTGAAACTATGTAGTAACTTGTAAACATTTTCAATTATGAAAGTTTGTATGACTACAAGGAACGCATTATGTGTTTTGTTTCAATAATAGAAAGCGTAACATATACTTCATTTACTACTGTATTAATAATGTATAGCTATGCATTCATGAGCAGTGAGATTCATTTTCTCGAATAGTCTTGCATGTCTAGTTCATTATTTGCATTTCGAGCATTGTATTGTTTATATGGTATCCCCACATAAATCACGTTTTATACCTAAGTACATTTTATAATAGAGATGGTGACAATCAATAATAGAGAGGACCGCAAGTGGATTTAAAATCTGGCAGTGTTGACAGTGTAGTAATGTGGGATCTGACGGTTCAGCGGTTGCTTTGTTGCGGATCCAAAGCAGAGCAACAAACAATGGTGTAATAAGTTGCATTAACTACGCAGCTGTATACAGTTGGTGTGTTTGGTGGCTCATCATTCCTACCCTCTTTGCCTTGTGTTTCCAAACACCCCGTTTTCTCTAATATAATGTAATATTGTAATCAACTCCACAATGTCTCTTTTGACACGTTTTTTCATTGTTTTAAATTATTATTGTTTCGAGATGATAATAACTGTTTGATACTGATCATAAGCATTGTTATCGGTAAAGACTCAAGAATGATGATCGGTTACCATTAAAACTCATGTTATGCATGTCGTTGATGGAGTTAGAGTCTAAGAAGAAGAAACCAATATTTTCAGGATGATTTTTGGTGATAGTTACGGATCATCACAATTATTTGATAGAACAAAATTTGTGTATGAAACGGACTGCGAACAAGATGGTCGGTACGAGTGTTATATTCGACTCCCAAATTGTATATATTAAATACAGTAAAATATAACAGTTCGTTTCCAAAGAAAAAAACTTCACAAATGTCAAGTATATAGGACCACCTTGCATCGCTATAACTAGACCCGCAACTAGATGTTACATGGTTTAGGCAAATAACAAGGTTGACACGTTTGTTACTTATATAGCTGCCAGTTGTCGCAATACCCAAGCGAGTAGATTTGATTCTAACAGGTGCGAGAGTATGGAAGCCACCTCGGCTCCGCCTTCAAACTATATAACGGTACTCCCTCAACTGCGTCCTTTTTCAAGCGTATCTGCTCCGAATCAGCGGGGAAAGGGGAAGAAGAAGAAGACGACGACGGCGAAGAGGAGGCTCCGTCGCTGCGGTGGTGAAATTGGTCCGTATTTTTAGGAGATGGTGGGACCGGCGAGGCCTCAGTTTGTGATATTCGGATCCTCCATTGTTCAGCTGAGCTTCAGCAATGGCGGTTGGGGTGCGATTCTCACTGACATCTACGCTCGCAAAGTACTCTCTCTCCCTTCCTCCATGTCCTTCCTCTGTTCTTCGGTGGTTCATTTATATGTTTCTTCAATTATTCTGCGGATTTTATGTTTTCCGTTTTTTTTTTTTTTTTTTGCCATGGCTCTTGATTGCGCACTCTAGGTTTTCACTAGCTGAATTGCAATGTTAATTTCAAATTCTTGTCGAGATGGTTTCAATTTATTCTTTGAGGCTTCTGAGAGTATTCTCTAATTTCTTGCTATGTTGTTTCATTCTCTCCTGAATTATGAAATGTATCCTTTGCACAAAAATAACTAAAATCAAACTTGTAGTTGTGAGGATTGATTCACTTGGTTACCTTAATATTGTATCTATTTTGCAATCCAATCAGAAGGTTGAGTAATTGTGCAATACAAACACAGAGTTTGTACATATCAATCTCTATCCAGCTACACCACTGAATATTAAGTATGCTGTTGTTGTGGCAGATTCTATTCATATTGATAGTTTTACTCGAGCAATTTCGCTTTTCCTTTGGTTGTTTGAAGTCTATTTAGAGGTATTTCTGATTCATTGTAGGCAGACATACTACTGCGAGGGTACTATGGGTGGAATTCAAGGCGTGGTCTCGAGGTCATCAGTCAAGTTTTTCCAAAGGTATTATACTTTTTGCTATATCTTGTGTGTTTCTCAAATATTGATGAACCCTGTTGTCTTTTAACTCGTGGGTCACACCTAGGATGCATCCTGGTATAATCGATTACAGGTGATATTTTTGTGGGAAAACGCCATGCCTAGAAAATTCCGAGGGCAGAGTGAAGTAGTAGAAGATCCCTTAGTTCATATGTCGGCAAGATCTACCTAGGATTGTTATGCTTGTGTAACCTCTTCTCATTTGCAAATGATATGTGCTCACCCTGTCACCCATGTATACAAGTGAAAGTGATTTTGCCACCTTCCTTATCATAAAGGCTGTAGTATCTACTTCTGTCACATGGCCTCCTGATCACTGACACCACTAGGAACTTTATAGAGGAAACTACAAAAGGGGAATGGACTTTAAGTAGTGCTTGCAGTTCTAGGGAGAGTTATTGCATATCTAATTCAGTGGCCTTAAATGCTCCCATCCATATAAGTCCTTCAAATTAGCATGGTCTAGATTGTTTGGGACTTGAAAATTGGGCTATCTTTAGATAGGCTTTTTTAATTAAGTGTTAATGTAGCCACTAGTTTTGCAACTGTGCTGATACAAAGTTTTATGCTTACATTTTTCTAGGACGCCGCTATACAGCCTTCTTTAGTGATAGTTTATTTTGGCGGAAACGATTCAATGGGGCCTCATTCATCTGGCCTAGGTCCTCATGTGCCACTTGCTGAATATGTTGAGAACATGAGAAAGATTGCAACACATTTGCAGGTATCCTTTCATGCTTATTTGATGCAGTTTTAGTAGGTTTATCAGAATAGCATGCTAACTATTAGAAAGTAAAACTTAAATGGATTCATCACTGGGGTAAATGAAAGAGATAGGCGGGACAATAATTTTGTTTTCCCTTTCTGCCACTTTGTTGATAATGCGGGTTGCAAGGAAATCAATGTGTGGGAAATTTTTATGGCAAATTCCACTTGGCATGAGAATGATTTTCAGTGCATATTCTAACTCAATACATTTGAATTCAGAGCCTTTCAGATTCAACACGCATCATTTTTCTTAGTTGTCCTCCTGTCAATGAGGCTAAAGTTCGTGAAAACACAAGGTGCCCTGACACTTGTACGTCTCTTTTTCCTTGTTGTGCTATGGCAACTGTCAATTCTAAAACAGGTACTTTTTCCCCTTGAACCAGTTCATACTTTAGTGAGCTAGTACGAACAAACAAACTGTGCGGAGAATATTCAGAAGCTTGTGTAGAACTATGCAAGGAAATGGGCTTGAAGGTTGTTGACCTTTTCACGGCAATTCAGAAACGAGATGATTGGAAAAATGCTTGCTTTACGTAAGTTTTGCTTGTCCTTTTTTTCTGTATCTGTATCTCTATTATTCCAATATCATGGAAGTCGCATTTGTATTTTGATGTGCAAGAAAGCTTTCAATAATTCAATCATATTGACTTGACCTTTGAATGAGAGCAGCTCCCTACATATGCACATAACACTTGTAGACTTGAAAACAGAAATCTCCAGAAAATATTTGAAGTTCAATCTTGTGCTTTTTTCTCTACAATCTCCACTCCCATTTGAAAGAATTGAAGGCGGGCCCTTATGTGGTGAAAATCTCACCTACTGTTCTGTAGGGCGTCACTAAAATGGGATAATTAAATTTTGCAATTACTCAAGACAGTAAATTGAAGAATTGTTGTCAAACATTCTTTTTGAACTGTTGGGTGTGGTACAGGCAAAGCTCTGTAGTAGTATATAACAGTCCATACAGGATAGGAGACATAGCAGATGGTCTAAAGTTGTCTGATCATAACAATGTGCTTGTGAATTGACACGGGTATCATACATCATCCTCAAAGGTGCAAAAAATAAATGGATCTCTCGTGATCATACATTGTATTGTCATGTTCCTTAACTCCTTGATTTACCGATAACCTACCATCCTTCCCGCCTTTGATTTGGAACCTGAGGTCTATTTACATTGCTAACTGCTTGATTTAGACCCCAAGTATTTTTTTCTCTACAATTGTATTGTATTTCACCTGTCTGAATCAAGATTTTTTATAACAACACTTCTGTATATGATCTTCTTGGTATAGAGATTTATAGTAGAAAGGTTGATTAGTAGTTTAATTGTATCTCGCAGAGATGGAATTCATTTATCCGGAGAGGGGAGCAAGATCGTAGTGGCGGAGATACTGAAGGTGCTGAAAGAGGCAGAATGGGAACCGTGTCTGCACTGGAAGTCGATGCCCACAGAATTCGGAGAGAACTCTCCATATGATCTTGTTGCTGCTGATGGGAAAAACACAATAAATCCATCAGAGTGGACATTTCACAGGGAGATCCAGTGGGACTAAACTCTACTCTCAAAGGGACATGAAACATTTCCAGTTTATAGGTTGTTTCTTGTATTGTAGCTGTATTAGAAGAAACCTCCATGGCCTTCCAGAAAACAGATTTGTTTTTGTCATTTGGGCCCAACTACATATAGTTTCAACATTGGAAACACAAGGCCCAACTAATTTCTTTAATTTACTCTACACTATTAATTTTGTTGAAGCTAAGCTTTCAAGGCAAAATTTTGCTAGTGCTACCCATTCCCATATATTACAGGCTCTCCTTTAGAAAGGGTAGTAGATAGTATATAGATAAATAAATGTCATTTGTTATATTGTATTGTCTTCCTATTAAAATAGTGTTTTCTTATTTATAATATTAAAGCTTAATATTTTTCTTATGTTTTTTTTATAATTATGTCATTTTAAAGATATTATTAATAATTATTTTCATCCTACCATTTTTTGTTGTTGTGAATTTAACCTTATAGCAATCATTTTGTCAAGAAATCAGTGTAAATGACGAATTCATTTTTTGAGGATATGGAGGTATCTAGAGTGGGATTGCGATCATCTTTAAGTCAATACACATTCAGATTAATTCTTATTTGGAAAAAAACTTAATCCTCGTTTGTATCACATCCAAGCTACCTTTTACTTTCGGCAAGATTGATCCTCATTTATATTGCTCACAGGCTAATCTTCAATCGAATCGGGTATTAACAATGAGGTATCTAATTTAGAACTCTGATCAATGAGAAATTAGCACATTTAACTTATATCACAACCAGACTAATCTCAATTCTGACAAATCTTAATCATCATTTTGTACCAGGCTTAAACTAATACTCACCTGGGCAAAAGCTTAATTCTCATTCATGATGGTTAAAGATTCATTTTAGGTGATGAAAAAGGCATGAATAAAAATAAGAAGAGTGAAATCATTTTAGGGGACATTCCAAGTCGAACTCAATAGTCATTGGAGCATATAGATCACTTTCGGCTGTCTTATAGTAATATACTACTAATTAATAATCGATTTCGTATATGTAATCCATAGCTATGCATATATTTATGATACTTTCCAATAAAGATTCAAAAGATCTTATCCCCAGCCAATATATATAATGGGATAATTCAACACTTTTATTCAAGCTAGTGTGTGATAATCTTTTTAATAACAATTTTATGGATGACAAAAACATATTTTCCAGATAATTTACTACCACTATATTATAATACAGTTTGGTAGGTCAGATCATATATCCGCATGAGCTAATCAGAAATTGATTAATTTACGTGCGGATTCATACCCCACAATTCGTAAGGTTAGTGTTTTATGTGTGTTCATTGCAAAATATCAGAAATTAAATAAAACTAAAATTGTTGTGTCTCCTTGTAATGAAAATGATGTTGTTTTCTTCTAGAATGTTGAAACTGATTAACTACGTAGTTGATAACGTGGCCGTGGCCGTGGCCTAATACCGCGTGTGATACGCGTGTACCTCTGTGCAAGACAAGTTAGTTTAAGATTGTTGTCTTGTCGACCAAGTAATTAGCTAGGGCCCACCTGACTTCATTCATTACGGGATGGATTAAGATTTGACACAAAAGCAACGGTCGATGAGATCTCCAATGAAACATGTCTGGTTCCCTTTGGTTTGGAGGCTTCGGTTTCTACACTTGGCCAAATCTACTTTTGCGTACCATAAAACAACAATTTTTATTTGGAACAATTACTCAGATTTTTTTGGGTGCTACTGCTAGTGCTAGGTGTGTTGTTGTAGGGCCGTTTGTATTTGTGTTCCATTTGGAGGATTTTGACATTTGTTTGTGAAAACGTCATGGGAATTGGAGAAGGGAATGTTTAGGTAGCTTCGTCCAAGTGTGTTCGCTAAGATTTGCTCCCTTTGTTTTACAAGTTATCGGATAAGACTTCAGCTTTCTTCGAAACCAACTACTATACATTTATGGACTGTACTGTTTTCAAATAACATAAATTTATTACTATGTGTTTTAATACAATGAGAATAAAAAATTGATGTCATGCTAATTTTGGCTTAGTTTAAGTCAAGTCAATCATAACATGACACCTCATTAAAATTTCAATTCTACCCATCACATTAAATTTGTGGGAGTGAAGCAATCCATGGATCCAAACATTGTAATAAAATGCCACAACTTCATTGATAATTTAATCTAAACCAAATAATATTGGCTTAAAATCACATAAATGAGTGAACAAGTGAGCGAACATCATGCAATCAAGTGGATGTGGAGCACATGGGGCCGAGATGTGCACACATGTGATTTAGGCGAGAAGAGATGTTGTGACGCGAAACTTGGTCAAGCCCTCCTATACCCATGAAGAAATTTCGACCTAACTTTCTTGGGACGAGATATTATGCCTCATGGGACATGCCCGAGCCCCCTTGGGTCTTGTGAAAGAGTGTCGAAATAACCTACTTAAAGCGTGACAAACCTATCGACAATACAACATGTAGTCTAGTGCGAGCTTCCTTATTATTATTGACTCGTATTGTTTATTTTTATAAGACAACTAAGACAAGACTCCTTAGGGTAGATTATGAGATGAAGGACCAAGGCATGTTGGGCCAAGCAGTTGATGCACTTTGGATTTCTTTTGAGGTCTCAGGTTCGAGCCTCCTTGCCGACGGTATGGAGTGAAATTTATGGGTTTAAGGGGAAAACTAACAACTAACTCGGGTGACGCCCCCACTAGAGGGTGAGAAACGCTGGCCTTTGTAGGCCTGCTGTCCCGTCGCTTATAAAAAAAAAAGACTAGCCTAACTCAGCCTCAGTCTGCTACCAAACTATTAACATACATGTATACATATATATTTACAGTACTGCTCTCTGCACAATTCTATAGTATTGTTGGGTACTTAGTACTAGCCAAGCCAATATCTAGTATAATAGTAGTCTCTATATTCTCACTGTTTTTTTGTTTCTTCCTTGCTATTTGCATGCATGCACCAACTAATATTTCAAAGATTCTCACAAAACCAATGTGTTGAACACTACACTCTCAGGTTGAACATTTATAGTTATCAATTATTGATTTGATCGATGACGTGACATCTAAATTAAAGATTTTATTGGATACAAAGTAGAATCAAATATATTAATCAAAACAAACATTTTCATATCTCAAATGTTCAAAAGAGCGTTCAACTGAAATTACATAGTTGATTAAAATTTTGACTGCATGCAATACTAGTGAAATAATGTGACTAACCATTGTATTCTTTACAAGGATGCATTACTTTCAACAATGGAAGACCTAACAAAACTTCTATTGAGCGAGTAAAAATAAAATATTATAATAACATACCTACTAGCTAAAGACCTAAAGTACACTTTAGTGCGAAACTAATTGAAAAATATCAACTCACCCGCAATAACTACAATTTCACGTATTGACATATGACAAAAAAAAAAACTAATAAGACAACGTCATTGAGATAACAGAATGCGAGACTAAGCAACACTAAGCACGAAACTAATTATATCAAATTTAATTTTTTTTAATGTAGTATAAGATGATAGATAAGAACGGTTGAACCACAACTGGTCAAATGAAATCAACGGTAGTTCAAGCGAAAAAGTTCAACAAAAAATGAGAGGGAAAAAAAGAGCAACCAACTAGGGTTTTGTTCCAACTAATTTATCATGTTTGTAGTTCAACTAGTGTTCTTCACTTCTTGTTCATATAATAACAGTTCATTAGATGATCTCAATGCTAGTTTGGTCCAAATTTTATAGTCATGTTGAAAATGACATATTAGCTAGGGTTTGCATGAAATAGAACTTTGTCTTCTTCTATCATATTATAAACTCAAAACACAATACTTATTATCTTAGACACTGTAAAGCCTTAAATCATCAAACAATTGCAACTTTAGCTTTGCAGAACTCAATGGATTCTAGGGAACTCTAGCTTTAGTTGAAAATGGTGCAAAATTTATGCTGTCAACATGTCATTTGATCTTTCTGCTACCAATGATGAATTAAATTAATTTTTTTAACCAAATAATCATATTCTTCTAGTTTTTCAATTCTTTGCTTATTAATTTATATTGATAAATTATTATTCTACTTATCATGAAGAACAAAAAGAGGTCTCAGTTCCACTTTATCATAAGTCAAAACTTTCAAATAAAAGAAAAATGGCATGTGCCATTATTATTTTTAGAAGGACCATAACATAATAATAACTCTATCACAATAAATATAATAATAGTTTTTGTCCTAATCTCTTAAATTTTCCATTTGCCTCAAATTTAAGGGAAAGGGAAACAATAAAGCATATTTTTTCCTCTTGAGATGGAATAACATAATGTAAAAAAAGATGACATACAATTATTGGATTGTCTACTCAAAACCTACATTTTGTTAATTTAATCATCATTTGAAACCTTCTATTTTGATCAAATTTTAGTATTTTGTTTTTGGTAATTGATAGTGAACAAATAGCTAAATCTAAGTCTTGGATCTTAATTCCTCTTTTTAGCCGAAAAAGAGTGACAAAAGTGAAAACCAAACTTTTTGGATGCCGTTGACTTAAGGTCCTCAACGGCTATGATGAAGCATGTGGTGTGTCAAGGAGACAAAATTATAAGCCTTTTTAGATGATTTAAATTAAATACCAGTAGAAATGAAAAAAAATTGAGGATTAAAATATTTTTTTAAAAACAAATTTATACTTTTAAATAGTATTTGTTGCTCACAATCTATCTAATAATTTTTTTTTAAAAAAATCAAAGCACACATGGTTTTAAAATGTATCTAGAAATTTCATTACATCAAACAAATCACTATAATAATAAAATAATGAATGATTATGACAATTTTTCTAAAGAAATTGTGAGGGCAATAATTACAATTTCATCTATACAAATATAATTATTACAAGAAAGAATTGTAAAATATAACTATAAAATAAATAAATTTGCGTTCAATTTTTTTTGTTAAGATCATCACTATATTCTTACTTGAATCGTTCCTCTACAGTTAAATATGAGATCAGAAGTTCATTCGCCACGAAACAAAATAAAAGATTTTCTTCCACCAACCATGCATTTATTATGCACAATGCTTGCTCAAAATGAGCTAGAAAATGATAATTTTAATGAGAATAATATCTATGATTTTGTATAATGAGTATGATTAATATTGTTATAGGATCTCAATCATAATAGGTTGTCCCTTTTGGTTCATTCCCTTTGGTTAGCTTTGTAGTTTTATTGGTTAGTGACAAAATTAACCTACAAAGATTGGAGTGTGCATGGCAGGCTCATATATATTTGGAATGGTGATGTCATGAAAACCCTAAAGTAATGTGTGTGAGATAGATAGTTTGGGCTAAGTCAAGAATTGCATAATATACAAAGAGGGAAGGAATGTGAAATGGGGACCCATGATCTCATGCATGACCCAACATGCCTTTGAGTCTCTATTATGAACAATAATGAATGTTCCCTAAACTTTTAGGGTTGGGACCTAATCTTGGAGATGGCATGCATGAATAGATAGAGGACTTTTGTGTGGAGGTGATCAAATATTTGTATCACTTTTAGGGTCACATTTTCTCTAATAGATGGAAATTTGCACATTTGTGTGCACTTGACATGAAAAAAATATATATTTTTTTTAAAAAAGTTGAGTAGGATATTTTTTATAAGCGACAGGACAACAGGCCTACAAAGGTCAATGTTTCTCACCCCCAAGTGGGGGCGTCACCCGAGTTAGTTGTTAGTTTTCCCCTTAAACCCATAAATTCCACCCCATATCGACAACAATGAGGCTCGAACCTGAGACTTCAAAGGAAATCCAAAGCGCATCAACCGCTTGACCCAACATGACTTGATCAGTAGGAATTGAGATTGTGAGAGGAAAATTTGTTTCACTTATAAATACAATAAGTGGTACAATCAAATACCAAAAATGCATCTCAAAAGCTAGGGTTCCATTTATAATCTTTTTGTAAATTTAGTCCAAAAAAATTTCAATAATTTCAGGCAACTTGATTTTAAACTATAAGAAAAGTATTTGAATTTAAAACAAAATATATAATAAAAAGTGAGAGTTTAAACCAATTAATATTTGAGTTAGGCTATATCATAAATAAATAAAAGAGTTAGGCTAAGGTATTAATGAAGTGATGACAATAAAAGATAGAATTATCACCTCTCATGTTTAAATATTTTATAAATCCAAACCTCCATTAATATTTAAAAATACGCTATGTTTAGTGTTTAAAATATACAAAATGTCATACAATTTTTATACTTAAAGTCCTTGGAAATCATCACATAATTTTTAAATCCATTATATACACACACACATATGAAACTATGACCTGATTGCAACAAGAATCTTAGACAATAATAAGAAAAATAGATCAGAGCCCATCAAAGAAAAAGATTGCATTCATTACATTACATAAATGTACAAATTATTTTTTGAAAAAAAAATCAACATTTTTTACCTCAATAACAATGGTACTATTATAACTATAATAATTATTAAATTCTAGCTTATTCATGAAGCTTTCATCATATCCTATACAATTTCATGGCCATTAAATCACATCTTAGGGATATTATGTTTATTTATAGAGTCTAATAATTTTAAACTTTTGCTTTATATACAATTTAATATGTTTAATTATGGATGATATTCTTTTGAAAGAAATTATGGATGATATTCTATATATCCGAACCATAAATCACAATTAGCAAACAATATCAAGCTGAAAATTGTCTCAATTTTATTTTTCAATTATTTATTTTGTCATGAATGGGTATCCAATTTGGCCTTCAATATGTTATTATGTTTAAATTTAATCTAATCAGTGATGATACTGTCAAACTAAGCTACCGTAACAATATTTTGCAAATTTTTTGATAACGCGACATTCATGTGTAGGAATAAAATTGTACAATTGAGGGACTTGTTGTGTCAATTTTGTTAAACTTGCTCCCTTAAATGTATAATATTGTTTAAAATTCGTTTATAAAATAAGCTAATTTAAATGTCACATGATTGTCATGTCATTGAAAACATTTTAGGAATTCTTTTGTCATGACATCGTAATGTAACAAAGAAACGTCAATATGATCTCTTAAATTACTAAAAACTCAAATCGAATTGTCCCTGACATTAAATATTCTTAACTTTTTTGTTTTTTTTAACGAAGCTTTTTTGTTAATTAAGCTGTCATGACATAAAGAAATAAACAAAAATCAAATAAATTACACAATCTATTGTGACAAATAACACTAAATTGTGTTTTAATATTTTTTGTTTATTATTAAAACCACATAAGTAGCTGCTCGTTTCGGAGCGGTCGTGTCTCTCGCATGAGAGTAATACCATTAGGGTATCTAGAGAGACGGTTATTGCTTTCGTTTGTGGCGGCTAGGGTTCGGCAAGTGAGGTTAGGGAGGCGGCAGCGGGAGGTTTAGGGCTTTA